>JAKSZP010015921.1:0-162164 GCA_022478985.1 Massospora cicadina | reverse complement strand
CACTTCCCCAGGTTGTTCACCTCTGGGTTTGAACCTCTGTAGTAATTTCCACCATCTTTGGGTGGAACCCATATATTATCATGAAGGTCAACATTCCTATTGATGAGTGTGCTAGATTATTATGTAAATTGGGCTATTTTCAGCCAGTCAGTTCAGCGTTCCTGTTGGGTGATCATGTAGCATCGCAGATACTGCTCAAAAACTTGATTGTCTCATTCAGTCTGGCCATCTGAATGAGGGTGGTAGGCCGATGATCTGCACAGTTTGATCTGAAGATTTTTAAGTAGGTGTTGCCAGAAGCGTGCGATGAATTGTAGGCCTCTATCTGACACTATCTCCTCAGGGAGGCCATGGTGGGAGTACACCTCATTAATAAATATATCCATCGTTCCCTTTGCTGTGATTTTGGAAGTACACAGAAAGAATTCAGCATATTCGGTCATTCTGTCCACTACCACCATGACATTATCATACCCTTTCAATTTTGAAAGCCCTGTTATAAAATCCACACTTAGTGAGGACCACAGCATCTCTGCAATCTGGAGTGGCTTTAGTTTACCTAATGCTTCTTCATGGCATGCTTGGATTAGGCGCAAGTTACACATTCCAAAATGTGCTTCCTCATGGCGCTTGGCAACCCCAGCTATGAGTAACTTTGTGAATGAGCTCTCTATCATTTTTTATTCCCAGATATCCTGCTAAGGGGTGGTCATGGAATGCTCTTATTGCCTCCTCCTGGAGCTCATGGCTTGGCAGCCATGGGCACCCTTTGTGGAGGATAAGGCCCTTCTTTTTACGGAATTTCTTATTGTAGGAAAATTGACTATGGGCTCTTCTAGTTGGCAGGCCAACCAGTATGAAGACTGGTCAGCCCTTGCCATTTCACCTTAGGAATTGGGGCTAGCAGCGCCAGCTGACCCCTTAACATGTCACCCGTGCCATTTGGGGATCCCCTAGCCTAAACTGCAACCAACGAAATAAATATAAACTTATAATAAAAGGTAGAATAGGCAAAGGGAGATGTTTATTGAAAGGGAAGCTCCAGGTATTTATACTATATACAAAAGGGCTACTGCACCCACCGCCGACCTATCAGCTCTTCTGCTGGTTCTTCCAGCCAACCACTCTTCTTCTTCTACTACTACATTATTCTCCTCCCTGGCGTTGACCCTCTCGCTCTGTCCTTCCTGATGTCTGAATTTAGTTTTGGCTTATCCTTGGCCTTAAGTCGCCGGTGAGCCTTATAATCTTTATTATAATTAGATGCCAAATTTGTACCCAAGCTTCAAGTTGATATTAATGCGCTGAAAACAACTTCAGTTGCTCACTTTGACTTGGAATATCTCAGCATCTCATTGACATCACTTCTCATCTTATCTAATAATAAATGAGGCACTGGAAACAACTTTGGCCACCTTAAACTCATTTTTTTGGATCCTCCAACATTGGATTATCAGGCAGCGAATTTTTAGATGAACGATTGTAGCAAATACATCAGCTTTCCACCGGAAATCCCACAACGTACCACAAATGGCCATTGGCATCGACCTCTGATTATGCTGACTGATATCAATTGGACCATCCTCAGCTATTAGTCACTGGTGATCCTTCTACTAATTTGGGGCCACCAATTGGCCCCACTCAAACCTAATACCAAACTTAGCGGAATACTAATTTTGGCTCAACCCAAATTGGGAAGCAACTAACCAGCAATCATATCAAATCATACTAAATTCAGTCAATAAGACATTCCTCCAGGATTGGCCATTTCATCCCAAATAATGATTAATCAATGGAGGATTCCATCTGGTTAAAATTCTGACACTTATGATGTTCATTCTCAATCTCCTCCTCCAGGTCCTTCCAGAGTGTGGCACCATATTCCATGCTTCGCTGGGCAGCCCGGAGCTTGTCCATCAGTTTGTGGGTGGCATTTTGGATGGTGGCAAACACATTTGGGGCAACATAGTCGCTGTGTTGTTGGAATCCAACTCCTCCTTTGGGAAGGCCATTCCCAGGTCTCTTCTTAGGAGGTTTGGAATGAAGTTGCTATCCCCTGGCTTGTACACAATTTTAAAATCATACTGCTAGCTCAAGATGCCACCTGGCCTGGTGCTGGTTCATGCACTTTTATGCTCTTTCAAAATTCAGGGGCGCGGTGGTCAGTTCTGATAGTAAAAGGATGTCTGACATACAACAGGTAATGCTGCCATTCCTCCAGAGCTAATACAATTGCTAGAAGCTCTTTAACATACAAGGGTAGTTCATCTCAACGGGCAGCATTTTACTGCATAAGTAGCTTACAGGATGGTCTACCCCATCTCCCCCTCATACAGCAAAACCGCCCCATTTTCGAAGTTTGAGGCGTCATTTTCCACTATGAAAGGGAGGTTTAAGTCAGGGTGGGCAAGTACTGGTGCCCTCATGAGAGGCTCTCCTTTATGACTTTAAAAACTTTCTCCTCCTCCTCTCCCCAATGGTTTGGCACCTGCCCTGTCAGACGGGTTAAGGGTGCAGAAGTTTTGGAGAAGTCTTTAGCAAAATGTCTCAGGAATATACCAAGCCTAGAAAACTTCTAATGCTAATTCTATCTTTAGGGGATAGCTAATCCCTCACTTTCTTCAACTTGTCAGAGCATATGGCTGTTCCCTTTTGAAAGACTACGTTCCCCAAGAAGGAGACAAAGTTTTGTAGAATTCACATTTTGATGGCTTTAAGCAAAGGTTCGCCTTATTGAGAGCCTCCATCACGCTCAGTACATCTCCATTCTGATCCTCTTTGGTCTTGGAGAACAAGGATGTCGTTCATGTATGCTACACAGCATTTCCCAATTTAGGTTTCCCAAAGCGTTGTCTATGGTACGTTGGAATACTGTTGGGGCATTCTTGAGACCGAAGAGCATCACCTTGTATTCAAATACCCCATGTGGCACTTGAAAGCCGTATACTGTTGTTTCTCTGTGATCACAGGATCTTGGTTGAACGCGTCACCCAGGTCTAGCTTGGTGAAGACCTGACTCCTGAGATCATCTGGGAGATGGGCTTTATCAATGGAATAGGATAAGGGTCAGATTCAGTTATTACGTCCAACCACCGGTAATCCACACATGGACGGAGCTCACCACTTGATTTTGGGACCAGGAGTATGGGAAACACCACGGGTGACTTGGAAGGTACAATAACCCACGCTCCAGCATCTCCTTAACATACACTTCTAGGGCCGCCTTCACCTTCAGGTTCAAGGGGTAGACAAAGTAACCCTTGGGAAACTCCGCGTCCTTTTTGAACTAGAATGTAAAGGGAAAGGCCCATTTGGGGAGGTGGAAAGAGCTTTGGTTTTTTGAAAGAGGTGGGCGTATGTTTGAAAATCTTCAGGAATGTCCACCCCAGGCTCCTGCCCCAGTAATGCGTTCACCCCAGACTTCCCTCCACCAGTAGTGAAGAAATCTAGTGCCACTGGAGGTTTTCCCTTAGGGTGCAGCATGAACAGGCGCTCCTCCATTTTGAACTGAGGAGAGTAATTGTACCACCACTGCATGCCCAGGATTATGAGGTGAGGCAGGTTTTTGATAGCACTAAATGTTTTTTGGAACGTGTGAGGCCCCTACCGCAGCAGCACCTGGGTTTTGACTTTCCAACATCTCACTTATTTTGAGGTGTCTGCTATTGTAACGGTTCCCTTCCACCCTATCTCCAGCTTCATACTTTGCGCTAACATAAAGTCTAGATAGTTGTCTTCTGCTATTTTGTCTACCAGCGCCCAGAGTTGGTTATCCCACTTCCCCTTTCTTCCCCAAAGCTGTAAAGAATATGGAACATAGAGATAAGACAAGTTATTTCCTTTATTGATAGTAGCAACGCGCGCAGGGGTAGGGTGGAAGCTGTAGGTAGGACTGTGGTTTCCCTCTTTGGGTTTTCAGAGGGGGTCATCCCATGTGAAGAGCTGCAGGGTGATACTTGAGAGGGCTCCTGCAAAGCGCTGGAGACAGGCTCATACTCCACTCAGCAGCCATGGAACTTCCCATGTTGTGACATGGGATGGGATTTAGCCTGAGATAATTCATGTTGCCCCTCCACCTGGGCCGCAACTGAAACTTCCTAATTGAGGTTGGCTCCCAGGCGAGTTGCAGCCAAGGAAGTGAGGATGTTTGTGCAGAGATTCTGGCGGAACATCCATATGATCTGGGTGGAGGTGACTTTAGCTTTGGCTAGTGGCGGTAGACATGGGCGTAATTCATGACTGACATCTTCCCTTGTGTGAGGGTCAATAGGGCTGAACAAGCCGTGACTTGGGAGTCTTCAGGTGTGACAGCACTCTCAACCAATTGAAGACATTTATCCATGGTAGGAGGAAGCACCAACTGGGTTTTCAATAGCTCAGTAAACCAGTCTGCCAGGTTTCTGGGCAGGGCGGCCACTATTTGAGCAATATGGAGTGATACCAGGGCAGTTTCTCCTGAGTCAGTGGTCATCTGGGCCTGAAGTCTTATACAAGAGAAGGTTGCATGTAGTGTGCTTAGTCCCTGGGAGTGAGGGCCTGTCAGATTTCTGATGAAGACTGCTTAGATTGGGAGTAGATTTGGACATGCCCGCAGAAAGGAGGAAACAGGTGGCTTCTCTTATGAGGAACAGGAGATAGAAGATTACCAACAGAAACGTGGTTGGGTGTTCATACCATTCAAGCAAGGCGCGTTCTGAAGAGTTACCCACCATTATCTAAAAACAGAGACACCATGTTAAATGATTTTCATCTAATTTGACAGATGGGTTTATTGAACACTGCCAAAAAAGCAGTTTGGTAAGAGGGCCCAGTAAGTGCCCACAAGCAGGATAACCTTTCCATGGAAATGTCCCTAATCTGACTGTTTGGAAAGCACTTGACTATTAAAGTTTAAACAACAGTCAGAACTATACTGGCTCCAAGCAGGAGGGTCTGCCCTCCAGAAAGAGAATATAAAGGACTCAATGGCCTTTTCAAAGTCTGAGCTGTAGTCCATGTGAAGTTTCCCTTGGTTTAAATTAATAAAGATGATTTTCCAATTTAAAGGTTAATTTTAGACTTTAAGTTTTATCTAAATTTTTTTAGTACTAGTGGTGCCCAACCCAAAAGGGGGAGCCGCCACACATCTTTATTTGCAAATGGGCCAAACAAAGGGATTATCATAAATTAAAAAAATTCCTAATATAGCCCCTAGGTTAACAGCCTAGGAAGCCATATCAGATGGCGAGGAAGCTTTGAGGAAACTTTTGTCCAACGCTCGCTTTAGCTGGAGGACCCTGGTGGACAGCATTGGGGTGGGAGCATCAGCGACATGGGGCATAAGAAGGTATAGTTGGAGGTTTTCTTCATTAATGAAGCTGGCGGTGTCCATCTCCTCAAAGTATTGATCAAGTTGATGCTCAGAAAAAATGATGAGAGCTGTCACACAAGTAAATGACTTGATGCACAGGCAGGTTTTGACATAAATGGGGTTAAAAAATGAAGTTTTTGCTGCATTGATGCAAGCGCAGCTCGCACCAAAAGCAAGCTCCTCATTTTCATACTTCTCATCTTCCTCAAAATCATGAGGAAAATTGGGGATAGGAATACCCTCAACAAGGGGCTCCATTCCCCCATGGAGTTGCTGGCGGAGGAGGGTGTTAGCCAGGGCAGTTGCAGCCACAACTGCCATTTTGTTAATATTTTTATAAATGGGAAAGTTATTTTTGGATGAAAATGGCGGGAACGCAATTTGGGAGGGTCAACAAAGAACTCCTCCAAAGCAAAATCAGGTTTCACAAGTTTTATTTAAAATTATAGAAGACAAAACTGCTTTATGCAACTTTGTCAGTTAAAATTTACATTAGGTTTAGGGGGAAGTGTGGGTATTGTTCTCCGTGGAGTCTGTGGGCAACTTCTTGATAGAAGTCATAACCTGAGGATATAGACCCTTGGTTTTTTTATTAAGACCCATTCCAGCACTAGTATCAAGTACTTTTGTGGTTGTAGAAACTTTTCCGCATTTATTTTCACTTTAATTTATTCTCAAAGCAAAAACTTTTGTCAACATCCTTATCTCTAAATTTTAAATTAATTGAAAAAGTTGGCGTCCTCTAATTCTCCTCATTGCCATTTCTGAAAGGCTTGTCCAGCCTCAACTGAAGTGGTGGCATCTGGTCGGTCAGAGAGCCACTTGCAAGAGTTTTCAACCTTGTTGACACATTTGGAGACATCAGACTTGGCTGCATCTGATCGTCCAGAGCTTCATTAATGAGTATATACTCCCTTGTCGCCATAATTGGTAACATTGGATTTAATAGCATTTGGTTGGCCAGAGCGCCATTTACAAGGATTATTTCCTCATCAACCTCGAGATATTTATTAAAGTTCAATTTTGAGGCATCTGATTCGTCAGATTGCCATTTTTACTATTCTTTACAATTATGCCCATCACCCTTGATCCCAATAATTGCAATGAGGAAGATTAGGGCAATGTGTCAGTCAGGAAAGGCCTTGAACGTTACAGGTAAAGCTTTGGAGATCAACCGTTTAGGTCAAAATGTTGTGAATCACTGTAGTAAATTGGCTAGCCTGTTTGGAAAATTATTTGGCCCTTCCCATCAGTTAGATCAGGTGGCTTTAATTTTTGGAGTTAAGCAGGAAACCTAAAATGTTAGTAAAAACTAAATTAATATGAAATTTAAGAGCTAAACAAATTGGTAGATGGGTGAAAATTTGGTCTGGGGCATTTGGCTCCACTGGGGCCAAGAAAATCTTAAACTATAGAGAATTTCATTGGGTGGAGGTGATGCGGTTGTAGAAACCTCAGCTCAGCTAGTTTAAGTGAATTGCGGTGGTTTTTTGGGCTTTTTCACCAGGGTTACTTTAAGTGCAGTTTTTAGAGCTGTCATAATGTAAAGTAAAATGGTGGAAGAGGGTGAATTTGAACTAGAGGGTACTTGTCTCAGTTAACCTGAGGGGTTTGTTGAGATATTAAGATCCTCAGCTAAGAAAAGTAAATTCAAACTGAAGCGTTTGATTCAGCTGCCCCAGTCAGTCAGCTGCAATCCTTAGCGTAAAAAAACAGGGCAACAAGGCATTCAGATGGTTTTTCTGCTTCATTTTGCTTTTCAAATGTTTTACCACATATGTGCAATTAAATATGGGGTTTCCTTTTTAAGATTAACTAGCTCTGCTTTAATGCCATTGCAGAGAAGAGTATCAGTTTAGAGGAACAGTGAGGGCGCTGAGGCATTTATGTTGACTCTTTCAGTATCAATACAGTGGAAAATAGGACCATCTAGTACTAAAAAAAAATACAGTGGAAAATATTGGCAAAGTTAAATGATATTGAAGCCAAGGATTTTGGTCTGGGAATTCAATTTCATCACTAAAAATTAAAGATTTTTGGCGCAGATAATTGAAAAGGGCGCCAAGGTATTTTTACTTCTACTTCAACATCTAATTTTTAGAGCAGTGAGGAGCTTCAGGAACCAAAATGGTGAGTTATTCAATTGATTCAGCCACTCAGTTTGGCTCATCAAGTGGTTCCTGTTTAGGTGAAGAATCAAACTCTTTATCTTTTTGAACCTTGGCATTAGTAACGTCCCATTTAATTGGCTGGAACAAGCCCAAGTTCTATCAACTTATCTCAAGTTTCTTATAAGATAGACAGTTATAATTAACCACGCTCTTTAGTAGTTGCTTAGCATGGGCATAAAGTATCCTGATTCATAGCGTTATAAAAACTATATTAAGCCCTTTCTCAGCATTTGGTAATTATTGATAGTGGCCAATCTTACAATTCATTTAGCAGCCTCATTGGCATTATCCTTGATTATTTAAAGCTAATTTACACTATTAAACGTTGTATCATTTTAACTTCACAACTCACTTCTACATGGCAGGTCTCATTGTCTTAAGGTATCTGTGGCATATAAGGTCCATAATTTCTATGACATCCTTGTAGGTTTGAGCGCATTTAAACATTGGGAGATAAGATCAGCTCATATCCATAAGGTAGAGGCGTTCTCTCCTTTGTGTCCATCTTATTAAAAAATCTTAGAGTGAAGCCTTTTATATGTACTCATCTTTTTTATTTCTATTATTGCTTATGTGAACATATGTCTTCATATGGTAGCCTTGGAAGGGTCCCTGGCAGGGTCACCAGTGGTGAACTTTTTATAAAAAATCAAAGGCTAAGCCTTAAAAGCTACACAATTATTAATTGTTAGAAGCACCAGTGAAATCTTCTAAGAGATCTTCTATCTATAGGGCAATTAACTTAAAGTAATGGACCTTGTCATGGAAAATCTCTGTTCCTTATTTAACAGACAAGTCACTGATTTTTAAGCAGGTAAAAATCTCTAGTATCAAATTAGGCAAAATTTGGACAAGTAAAAAAAGGTTCTAGTTAGATTTATCCTAACTCTAAATAGGGATAGGGAGAATAGGGACTTGGGTGAAAATAGTGAGAAATTGCATAAGCTAATCAGAAAAGGGTCATTAAGGCAATATGTCACAAATAATTCAGGGTAATATTTAGTTCAGTAAATAGGGATTGATCAGGGAAATATAGCGTAAATTTAATAATAATTTTGGGCCTTTGTCCCAGCAAAAATTGAGCACCAGTATAATAACTTAATAGTAAATTTATATCATCGCCTGCTGAGTCATCACAAAATAATAACACATAAATCAAAATATGAGTAATTTAAATACCCAAAAATTCAGAACTCTGAAGTTGAGGCTTCCCTTGCATTGGGTCAAAGACCAACAGTGCCCCTTCAAGCCTTGACTGGGGCTGTTAAGAATTTTTCATCCTCAATAATAGGTAACTCCTTTAGTGTGCCAGGCCAAACAGTATAAAGACTTCTGGCCCTTGCTTTTCACAATCATTTGTGACCGTTTCCTACGAATTTTTGGGGCAACCCATCAACCCAGTAGACCAACAACTTTTTCTTCTGAGGCTTAACCACTTGTTATGGTTCAGAGGTCCTCTTTGGAACATGTCCAATGATTGTGGTTCAGCGGCCTCTATTGACTCCCTCATGGGTTCCTCCCCTTCAATCCTTCTAGTCCTTCATTATTGCTGCTATTTGCCCAAATTCCTGTGGGGTTTCCATCCAGTTTAAGGTTGGGAGTTGGTTGCGCTGACCACTCCAGGTGTTTTAACCCAGCACCTAACAACTGGGGATCTTGAGTCCTACCTCTACAAGCTAAGCTAACTACAATTACCTAAAACTTAAAAAGATGGGAAAACAAACATTATGTTTGAAGATCTAAAGATTTGAAGATTTAAAAATATTTATATTAAGAGGGAGATCAAACTATTTATAGTCATTTATTGCCTGACCACATCATTGGTATTTATTGCCATCATTGTCAGCACTCACTGGCAATTCTCTCTAATTAGTATTCATCAGCACTCTCACTAGCAATACTCAATATCCTTGAATGTCCATGATTACATTGATCCTTTATTTGTCATAATCTGATTTAATATTGACATCCTTGGAAGAAGTTGCCAGTGTTAAATTAAACCAAAAAGGCTGTCAGGGATTGTTCCTGATACTCTTATAAAGTCAAAATGCAATTTTGATTTATTTATTTAATATTAAATGGTCTGAAATCCAAAGCATAAGTTGCCAGTAACTTTGGCTTTCCGCTGTAAAATCACACAATCATATTCACATGGAGTTGGCATCGAGATAAGGTTCTGCCAAACTTAAATGATTATTATTAATTAGTTTGACATCCTTGGCATAAGTCGCTGGTGTTGAAATTGACTGAAAACTCTATTGGGATTGTTTCCCAATATTTTTGACATCAAATTTAAGCAATTCGGCATCTTAATTGATAAGTATTAATTAGCTTGACATCCTTGGCCTCAGTTGCCAGTGTTGAGACCCACCAATTTTTTATCAGGGATGATCCCCAATATTTCCTGATCCTGCAGATCAATACAGCTCAACCCAGCTGAATGGGGAGCAAAAATTGGGGTTTTATCATTAAAATAAAGAATCAAAATTAGCAAACTAATTGGCAATCATCCTTGGCTAATTATTATACTAATTTCATTAATATATGAGGAATACCACCTGGTTAAAAATCTAACAGGGTGTACTTTAGCTCAGCTCTGTTGAGTAGGGGCACCCTTAACCTGGACCAGAGCATAAGGGCATCAGCCCAACTTGCTGGAATGAGGACAAGATTCTCAGGTGGGTTAGTCCAAAGGTCCAAATTGGGAGGTTTAGCTTTCAGGGTGATGTGGCACCAAAAGTTTTAAGTTAAACTCTAAGTTTGTTGATTTAAGTTTTCTTGATAATTTTATCTGAGTTTCTGGCTCATATGCATAGCTTATTTCACCAATACATGAATTATAGAAGTTTATAAATAGATTTAATTTCTATAAGTAAGTTTGAGATGCTGAAATTAAGTTGGGATCAGCAAGACAATTTGGATGGTCAATGACAACCCTACATACACATAGCAGGCCCAAGTAGGTCCTGTTTTGTAGATCAACCATTAAGTCAGCAGGTTGTGGGTCACTGGAGTAAATTGGCCAACCAGTTTGTAAAATCATTTGGCCCTTCCCATCAGTTAAATCAGGTGGCTTGAATTTTTTTGTAATTAATCAGGAAACCTAAAATGTTAGTAAAAACTAAATAATATATATTTATTGGATTTAAAAAAATTGGCAGATGGGTGGAAATTTGGTCAGGTCATTTGGCTCCACTGGGCCAAGCAACTCCCCTAAACTACAGAGAATATCATTATGGAGGCAAAGCGGTTGCTGCAACCCCCAGAAAAGTTATTTAAGCGAATTGTGGTGGGTGTGCTGGGCCTTGTCACCAGGGTTATCTTAAAGTGCAGTTTTTAGAGCTGTCATAATGTAAAGTAAAATGGTGGACAAGGGCGATTTTGAACTAGAGGGTACTTAGCTCACTAACCTGAGGGGTTTTTTGTGATCTTCAGATGCCTCAGCTAAGGAGAGTAAAATTGGCGCTAAAGCGTTTGATTCAGAAACCCAGACAGGCAGATGCAACCCTTAAAGTCAAAAAAATAGGGCAACAAGGCAGGCAGTTAGGTTGACTGCTTTATTTGGCTTGTCAGGTGGTTTTACCACTGAGTTGCAATTAAATTTGGGGCTTCCTTGTTGGGATTCAGAAGTTTTGATTCCAGTGCCAGGACAGAGAGGAGTATTAGTGAAGAGGAACAGAGAGGGCGCTGAAGCATTTTAAGTTGGATGTTTCAGTGTCAAAACAATGGAAACATTTTCACAGGTAAAAAAGAATGGTGGTAAGTATTTTGGGATGAAGATTTCAATTTTATCACTAGAAAACTGGGAAGAACTGACACAAGAATATAGTAGGGCCCAAGGTATTAGTTTGTGTCAGAACTATAGGAAATGGATTCCTCCAATGTTTTATCAATACTTAGGATGAAATAGGCCAATCCTAGCAGATTGGCTTATCAAATGAATTTTAAAGTTATTAGTTTAATTGCTTGATAGTTGCTCCCCAATATGGGTTATGCTGAATCAGTATTCTGCCAAGATTGGGAGTTAGGTTTGGAAGGGGCCAATCAATGGCCCCAAATCAATATATGGATCACTGATGGCTGATAGTATGAAGATGATCCAGTTTTTGAAGTAATGTTAGCAGAAACCAATTATCCTGAGTTCAAAGCGGCCAAGGTTATTTCTGGCGCCACATATATAATAACCAATTATTACCCAAGAAAGGCAATTCCATGTACAATTGACTACAAAGAGTCAAAACATGCCTTTGGCGAGAAGCTGAGAAATCCCAAGTTTACCAATTGACCAAAAATGTTTCTGGCACGCAATTTACTGTCAAACAAAATTTGATGTTTATTTATATTAATAATTATATGGCTCACGAGTGACTGAAGGCTGAGTATGAAACAAAACTAATATTTTGGACATTAGATAGGATAGGGTAAGAGGTTCAATACCAGGGAAGAGAGAAGCTCAGCAGAAGAGAGAGATAATGGTTGGCTGGAAGATCCAGCGATGAGCTGATAGTTAAGTGAGGGGTGCAGTAGCCCATTTTTACATTTGGATACCTGATGCCCCCTTTTAATAAAGATTTTACTTTGCCTATTCTCCCTTTTATTATAATTTTAGGTTTATTTTTATGGTTTAGGTTTAGGCTGAGGGATCCCTGAATGGCGTTGGAGACACACCAAGAGATCAGCTGGCACTTCTGGCCTCGTTGCCTAAGTCAAAATGGCAAGGTTCAGCCAGTCTTCATACTGATTAACCTGACAACCAGCTGAGCCCACTGTCACCGGAAAAGTGATTTTCCAACAGTGGTTCTCACTACAGGGGGTTCTGCTAGCTGGTGCTGGAGTACATAAAGGTTGGTGAGGTGGTAGAGGGGATGATCTGATGGTTTGGCCGGGGAGGGGAAGATTATGCTGGTGTGACCCCAAACTTGAGGTTAGGATCTGGTGATTGTTGGTGGTGGGGAGGGGCAGCCCAGGATTCCCACCCTCACATGCTGAGGCTGGAAAGTAGGAGAAATTGTATCTGGTTAAGTGGGGGGAATGTCAGACTTTCAAACAGATAATTCCTCCAATTATTTATAAAATTCAGGTTAAAATAGGCCAATCCCAATGGAATGGCTTATTAACTAGATTTTTGGTTAATGATGTGATTGCTTGATAGTTGCTCCCCAATGTGGGTTGAGCCAAATCAGTATTCCTCTGAGAATGGGAGTTATGTTTGAGAGGGGCCAATCAATGGCCCCAAATTAGTATATAGATCACTGACAACTAATAGCTAAAGATAATCCAGTTAATTATATAAGTAATGTTATTGGAAAACTACCAATACTGGGTTTGATGTGGCCAAGGTTATTTCTGACGCCTCATATATAATGATCTACTTCCTGAATAAGGAAATTTCCAAAATAGTCAACTAAAAAGAGAAAAAAATGTGTTAAGAAATTAACCAGATGGATCCTTCCATTAATATCAGGACTAGGGGTTTTGGTTAGTCAGGCGTGATTGGTGGATAATCGCCTAGTCTTTATTATTTTAATGTTATATTATTAATTGAGTTTAGGTTTGACAGAAACTGCATTTGCCGCTGAAATGCCACTTAAGGGTCATTGTGGATATTTCCAGTGGAAAGCCAATGAATCCATTACCATCCATTTGAATATGGTTCTTCTGACTAATTCAGAGCACTGGTGACTTATGCTGAGGATGCTCAGAGTTATATATAATTTATTTAATTATATATGATTGACTGGTGACTCATGCTGAGGATACATTGAATTAATCTAATTTGGTGAAGCAGACAAGTGGATTGGATGGGCACGCTAACCTTAATGAATTGATGATTTATTGGAGTTACACCTGGATTGCTGAGGGGATTTCAGAGGTGCAGTAGCCTAGTATAAATAGTCGTTCTTCCCTTCAATAAACATATCTCTCACCTATTTTATTTTGATTGTTAGTTGTTTGTCAGCTAGGTTAAAGTATTAAGGACTAGAGATCCCTGAAGTTGGCATGAGGTGACGTGCCTGGAGTGGACAATGCTGCCAGCTTACATACCTCAGCCCTGTGAGGAACAGGCGGGGACATGGCCAACTATCCACTAACAACGTTGCTGACTGGCCATCATCCCTGTGGGGTGCAGCGTGAAAGTGCCTTGGCCGCCTAAGATGGGGCCAGACTCGCTGGGGCATGCCCAGATGGGTTGGCAAAGGGTCAGGATGGTGGGGCAGCGTGAGAGTGTCTTGGCTGCACAGGATGGGGCAGGACTCGCTGAGACAAAGCACAGACCCTGGAGCTAAGGTGAAGTCGTTGGTCTGCTGTGTTGGTGGGTTTGATGCAGACTTATAGGGGGTTGATACACCAATGAAGGTGAAACGGCAAAGGGCCAACCAGTTTCCATACTGGTAGGCTTGGCACACTAGAGACCCCACTTCTTGGAAAAGCGATTTTCTGACAAAATGTCATTGGCAAGAAGTTTAGAAATTCTGAGTTTACCAAGCGACTAAAGATGTTTGGTGTGCAATTACAAAAATGCCCTGACATAATATTTATCTGCATTAATAAGTAAACAGCTCACCAGTGACTGAAGGCTGAGGATGAGCCAAAACTAATATTTTGGACATTGGGAAAGATGGGTCAAGAATGTTGACACCAGGGAAGAGAGAAGTGCAACAGAAGAGAGAGAGTGGTTGGCTGGAAGATCCAGCAATGAGCCAATAGTTCAGCGAAGGGCGCAGTAGCCCATTTGTAAATATAAATACCTGATGCTTCCCATTCAATAAAAATTTCTTTGCTTATTATCCCTTTTATTATAAGGCCAGGTTTATTACTATGGGTTAGGTTTAGGCAGGGGATCCCTGAATGGCGCAGGTGACACGCCAATGGGTCAGATGGCGCTGCTGGCCTCATCACCTGAGATGAAAGGGCAAGGCTCAGTCAGTCTTCATACTGGTTGACCTGCCAACCAGCAGAGCCCACTGTTGCTGGAAAAGCAATTTCTGACAGGTTGGCTACTTTGACTTCCAATTCTATTATCAGAGCAGCAATAAGCATCAGGAACTAAAATGGTAATGCAAACATTTGATTTATCCAATTTGTTTAGCTCAAGTGGTTGCTGCTCAGCTGAAGAATAAAACTCAACATCATTTTGGACCTTGACATAGGTAACATCCCATTTTTTGGCTGGAACAAGCCCAAGTTCTAACAACTTATTCAGGTTTTTTATGAGATATAAATTTAGAATTTACCATAATCGTTCTAGAGTTGCTTAGAATGAGCATAAAGTATCCTGATTCATAGCGCATCTTAAATCATATCATGCCCTTCCTCAGCCTCTTGGTTTTTGTTGATAGTAGCCAAACTTTTCATTCATTTAGCGCCTCATTGGTATAATCCTTGATGAGTTTAAGATGGTTTTCACACATTTGAACGTAGAATACCCATTCAACTTTGCAAATCACTTCCTCTATGGAAGTTTTCATTGTCTTAAGGCATCTGTGGCCTATACAGATCATAATTTTGTATGACTCTGGGTAGGTTTGTACCTATCTAAACATCAGGCAGAGGACTAGCTCATATCCAGAAATTGTAGGGGCGTTCTCTCCTCCATGTCCACCTTGTCCTGATTCTTAAAAAACCCATTAGTGTGAACTTGTCTTTCAAAATTGCTAATATGGCTTATGTGAAGATATGTCTTCAACAGGTAGCCTTGGAAGGGTCCCTGGCAGAATCACCAGTGTTGAACTTTATATAAATATTCAAAGGCCAAGCCCTTCAAAGGCTACACGATTATTAGTTGTTAGAAGCACCAGCAAATTCACCTAGGAGACTTTCTCTCTATGGAAAACACTGAACAGAATGGCCTTCATCAAAGAAAATATCTGTCCTTATTAACAGGCAAAATCTTTGTTTTAAGCAGATAAAAATCTCTCATATAAAAATAGGCAAAATTTGTACAAGTAATAAAAGGTCATTTATTTGAAATTATCCTAGCCCTTTAATAGCTCAGGAAAAATAGGGGCTTAGGTAAAAATAGTTAGAAATTGGCTAAGCTAATTGTAATGGGGTTGTCAAGGCAATTTATCCCAATTATTTTAGGAGAATATTCATATTCAGTAATAGGTATTGTTCAAGGCAATATAAGCATTAAGGATAGTAATATTTTTGGATCTTTGGACCAACAAAGAATTGTGTGCCAGTATAATAGCTTAATGATTGTTTTAAATTCTACAGTATCTCAGAGATACGCCAAAGGGGTTTTGCACAGGGTTAAGCCCACTAGTCAATAGGACTGACAATATGACAATTGTCATCCACAAAACAACGTACTAAACTTTAATAAACATGGAGCAATTACCTCAAATAAACTTTTATTTAATTTAATATATGCAGCAGATCCTCGCTGTCCTTTTTACTCTAAACTATTAATAAAATTTCCCACTTCAATCGTCTTATCTTGCTTATATCTCAGCAACTTCAGAAAATACCATTTCTTTGGCTTAGTAAATCAGTATCTCCATAACTCATTGGTTTGGCAGAGTATGGTATTAAATTCTCTATATTGCCTTAGTTTGAGGAGTTCCACTAATTATTCATTTTACATCAACATCCCAATATATGTCATTCTTCAACATTACCTTATCACCTGATTCAGAGGCGATCAAATATTTTTCTTTCAACCCAATATCACCTCATCCTAAGGCGCTCAAATAGTTGTAGCTCATATCATGATCAGCAGATTATGCCCATTTCACTGGAATAAATTAGGGCTTATTATCCATTCATATCAGAATTGTGACATTACCCCCTTGACTAGATGATAAGTCTCCCATTGTTTATATGCCCAAAGGAACTTCATGTGCACTTAGTTGATGATTTAACTGCTTGTGGGGTACTTGACTAGCTCTCATTGGCACATCCTCCACTTGGCCACCAGCTACACTGGTGACCTCTTTTTCAGTATCTGTTCTATAGCTATGCTCTGAGCCCCATTTACCTTAAAAAAACTATCAATTGTGCCATCTGGACTAACAGCTTTGCTGTTGCCCTTGTGGCTTATGAGCTAACTTATTACTAATAAAACATACCTCTGAGCAATGCTCTAAGGTTCAAAATGCTTATGATAGTATGGTATAATACCATAAAAATACCATTTGTGCCACTCAGACTAACAGTTTTGCTGTTGCCCTTGTGGCTGGGGAAATAGTAGCATAACTTCAAATAAAAAGTCCACAATATAATTTAAGCTTACAAACTTAAGCAAAATGAGTATATCAATAAGACTAAGTGCTTTAGTACAGATTAAAATATAATTATTAAAGGTTATTTTTATTAGGTGATTTATAGTAGGAATTAAAGAAATAGATATCAAGATAAGCTAAACAAAAAATAGCAAACACTTTGACATAGTCATAATAGAATAAAGGCATTATTTTCCAAAAGTTATATAGCCATTATACTGATTAAATTGTTAGACTATAAAAACTGGAGAAAACTAAGCATAATTTTAATTTTCCACCAATCTATCACTGCTCAAAATAAGAAATTAATAAATTGATATATTATAGTATATCAATTAGAAAAAATCAAAACTTTCCTTGATAATAACATTAGAAAATATTTAGGATTCTAATATCTTATGGTTAAAGTAAGCTCAGCAAAACTACTACTCTATATTAAATCAAATAAAAATATTAAAAACTTATTCTGATAATATTAGTAAACACAGAAAATTATAATAGTTTATGCTGAAATTAAAATCAATAAAATTACAAAAAATATTATCAAATATGAAGCAAAACTCACCTTAAAAAGATTTTTGCAATCATTTCAGATGATTGCAGATGATCATGCTGGAAACAAAAATCTGATGAAAATTAAGTATACTTATTAAAAAACTTACCTTATAAAAATAACAATGAACAATTTAGTTCATAGATGATCATACAGAAAGCAATCATCTAATAAATTTAATAATTAATAGCTCTATAGTAAAAAATAAGTAAAACTTATAAACAGCTTACCTTAAAATAAGCTCAGTACAACTCCCTAAATTTAAGAATTTCACTGGGATCAAAAATCTAAATAAAACCATAACCTAATATACTTTTTACTGTTAACCTAATAAAAATAAATATTTAGTGAATATTTTTCCTGAATAACTAAAAATTAAAAAGTGTTTACTTTGCATTTGAATTATAATTCTGCAATTTAAATGGGGATAATCAAAACAACAATCCAGTAAATGTTTTCTTAAACCTTAAATAACTAAAAACTAAAAAAGTGCTTATCTTTGCATTAAAATTATTATTATGCAAATTAAGTGCAGAATAATAAAACATCAATCTAGAAAATCTTTTTGCTAAATTTTAAATAACTAAAAACTTTTAACATGCTTATTTATGCAGTAAAATTATAAACCTGTATCCTTTCCTCAGGTTGATACATCTAGTACTAAAAAAAAAGTTATAAACCTGTAATTTAAGCATGGATAACGGAAATGACAATCTAGTAAATGTTCTCCTAAATCATAAATAACCAAAAATACAAAGTGCTTACCTTTTTTGTCAAAATTACACTTCTGAAATTTAAGTGGGGATAATAAAAACAACAATCTAGTGAATATTTTCTTAAATCTTAATTGCCTAAAACTAAAAAGTACTTAACTTTGTAGTGAAATTATAGTTCTTTAGATTAAGTGAGGGTAATGAAAACATCTATCTAGAGAATCTTTTTACTAAATCTTAAATAACCAAAGACTAAAAAGTACTTACCTTCAAAAATAAAATTATAATTTTGGAACCTAAATGAGGATAATGAAAACAACTATCTAGAGAATCTTTTTCTAAATCATAAATAACCAAAAACTAAAAAATACTTACCTTTGAGTTGAAATTATGATTCTGCAACTTAATTAAGGATATTAAAAACAATAATCTAGCAAATATTTTTCTGTAATTTATGCAGTTAGTGAAAACAACAGTAGATATTTTACCAAAATAACAAAAACTATTAAAGTGCTTACCTTTGAGTTAAAATTATAGTTATGCAATCTAAGCGGGGGTATCATCCCTATAAATATTTAATGCTTTGAACTATTTACATATTATAATACTGAGTCTATCTATATATTAAAAGTGGATATGCTTACCTAAAAATATGTTAGCTATTTATGCGCTAATATTGTTAAAAGCTTTAAGGAATCAATATACATCATTCTCTAATGTCAAGCTCATCAGTGGAGCTTGAATTTTATGTGTTTTATTGGTTATAATTCGTGGGTAGGTTTAAATACCTTTATATAATAATTAGATTATAATATTTGATGTCAAATCATCTATAGAATTAATAAATAGCTTACAGAATTTGAGTGTTAATTTTACCAAACCTTTATTACTCCATATATCTCTGATTGGCTGTTATTTTGCAAGAGTGGGGGGTAGTAAAGCTAGATTTTATGAATTCAAGTTGCTCTGCTAACAAAATCTCAAGATTCAATTAACAACAGGTAATCTTTGTATCTATAAAAAGAATTTATGAAATTTTAACCTTTTCCTTATTTGAGATGGGCTGACCTGAGGATGATACCGCACCAATGAAGGGGATTTGAATTAATGGGAAAGGAGGATAAAACTCAGAAAACCTCCATGCATGGCGTATGATAGACCAGGAACTTCATGGACCACCTTGCTATTTGATATCTTGGTTTGGGGCATTGGTGCACAACGCCAACACAGTCATAGTTGACCCCTACCCAAAGTTCCTAAGGAATTAAACCTTATAATAACTAAAAATTTAATTAACTTTGTAATAAAACTTTTGTTGATATTGATACCAGAATAATAAATTTATTAGTTTAGATTGTTAGTAAAGTTTCAATAAACTATATTCATCTCACCTTGTATTTAAATGGTGTAAATCTTGAGAAATGAACCAAAAAACTGACTTGACTTTACCTAGTAGCAAGAGGCTCAAACTGAAGTGAACTTAAATAATTATCTTGCTTAAAGTTGCCTTTGAATATAGCTTGTTCTATTTACCTAATCCTTGTTTAAAATTCTGATTGAAATCATTTTCAGCTTTGATTTGTGATAGTTTGATGAATATAACTTGTTCTATTTACTTAATCATTTTCTAAAATTCTGATTGGAATCACTTTCAGCTTAGTTTCATGATAGACTTGATCCACTGAATAGGGTATATATAAAACATATTAAAAATTTGAAATCAACTTGCTAGCCAAAATTACCCACCAATTTATAGATTTTACTCACTGAATAGAATATATATATAATATATTTAAAAAATTTAAAACTAACCCAATAACTAAAATAACCAACAATTTAGGCTTAGCACCGCTATTAGCAACTAAAAATATGACAACATATTTTAAACTAAACAGCGTAAAAACTCCCAAAACAGCACCCTAAGCTTAAAAGGGTGACCCAAAAAGTGGCGCGCAAATATCACTTCCTAGCCCAGTGGGGTGAAGATAGTATACACATCTACACCTTCCTTCTCAGTAACTTTGAATGGCCCAATCTAGATACTAGCCAACTTGTTTTTTCACCTGAAACTGTGTTGGTCATGGAATAGAACCATGTCCCTATCTTTTCACTGATCTAACCTGCTACGCCATACCTTATTGACAGCTTTAGTCTTAATCTTCTTAGCTAAACTGAATGAGTACGCTTCAGTTTGCAATTGGATTAATGTGTCAGCTAGGGTCATCAAATAATGTTGGGGAACCATTCCAACAGTATCTTCTACACATGCATATAACAGCGCTGGAAGAGCAGGGTGTCATCCATACAGTAATTGGAAAGAGCTCTTCCCCATGGCAGAATGATGACTGATATTAGAGGTGAAGATAGCGGTGGAAAGAAGGAAACTCCAATCTAAGGGTGAATCTGCTACTAATTTATGGAGTATGTTCACTAAAGTCTCATTAACCACTCGACCATTCTGTTGGACTTGGGGTGGTATGGGGTTGTCAAAACCCCATGGATGGCCATCAGCTCATTTAGCTTTGGGAGGATGTGGGAAGTGAATTTAGCTCCATTATCAGTAAGGAGGAACTGAGGGCAGCTGTGTCACTGGATAATACATTTCATTATGAACTTGGCAACTGTGACTGCCCCCAGATCACGTATCACCCACAGCTCAACCCACCTGGTCAAGTGGTCAATTGCAACCAGAATGTATTTGGACTGGTTAGCCTCCATTGGCAGAGGGCCAACGACATCAATGGAAACCATATGCTAAGCAAAATGTGGTTTCACTAACCAGTAGGACATCTTCTGGTGGAACATCTCTTCCACTTGGCACTGGTGACAGGAGAATATTGTTTCCAGCACGTCAAATCTCATGCTTTCCCAATGATAATGAGGTTATAACAATTCCAACTTCTTTTGCACACCACCATGTCTGACTGCCCTATGTGCGCTCATGATAATGTTAGTCCAAGTTGAGGTTTGTGGAAAGTTCACTGTCAACTCAATGATCTTCTTGTACAACTCACCATTCCTCTGGAAGTATTGGCTTGCATTTCATTCAAAACCTTTATAACTTGTGCGGATCATCTTTGTACTTTACACTGATCATCATATTGTACATGATGTCGCTCAGATCTGCTATAACTGTAATGGTTGGTAGCATTGATGAAGCAGACAGCATAATGTTGTTTGGCTTCCAGTTGGTGAAAATTAAAAATTGTAGGCCTGCAGTTTAAGGGACTATCAGGATAGACGCCCCTCAGGCTCTTTAAGGTTCTGCAACCAGCATAACAAGGCATGATCCGTTATGACTTTGAACTTTATGACATGCAAATACACTCTAAATTGCTTATATGCATAATTTACCGCTAAGCACTCCTGCTTGGTCACAGTATGATTATTCTCATGGCAATTCAGACTTTGACTGCAGTATGCTATTGGGTGCTCCTCCCCTTCAACATCCTTTTGAGACAGAACTGCCACAACAGCGGAAAGGAATGCATTCATCTGTAAGATGGACTCCTTTTTGAAGTTTGGGTAGCATAGAACTGGCGCATTGATCAACGCTATCCAAAGTGTATCAAAGGAGTGTTGAAGGTGTTCTGTCCACTCAAACACGACACCCCTTTCTAGTAGCTCAAACAGTGGACCTCCAATACAGCTGAAGTTGGGTATAAAGTGGTGGTGGTAACTGACCATCTAAAAAATACATGGATGTCACGCTTACTATTGGGCGTAGTCATATTTTGGATAGCCTCCACCTTGGCGTTTTGAGGTTTCAGCCCTGTAACGTCTACTAAAAATCCAAGGTACTCCAGCTGGTCCTTGAAAAAGTGACATTTCTGGGGCTTAATCTTGATGTTGGCCTTAGCCAACCAGCGGAATACCTCCTGCAAATGGGTAAGGTGCTTGGAAAACGTGTGGGAAAATACATTGATGCTGTTGAGATACACAAGGACGTGCGACAGCTTCAAGTCACCTAGAATGGTATTCATGGCCCGCTGAAACGTATCTGGGGCATTACATAGCCCTTGAGGCATACAGGTTGATTGAAAAAGCCCTTGGATGTGATAGTGACGCATTTCTCCTGTTCCTTTGCGGGCACCTCAATTTGCCAATATCCTGATATCTGTCTATCACTAACAATTAACAGGCTCTGCCTAGCCAATCCAGTGCATTATTGATCCATGGCAAGGGATAAAAGTCATTCTTGGTGATTCTGTTAAGCTTTTGGTAGTCTATTAATACACAAATGGTACCATCCTTTGTTTTTACAATAAGAACAGGTGAAGCCCACAGACTCTTTGACAATTTGAGAATCCCTTGCTAAAGTAGATTTTCTATTTCCTCAGTAACTACTTCTTTGACTGCTCTTGATCGGCGATTTGGCTGGGATCTGATGGGAGGATGATCCCCAGTGTCCAATCAATGGACCACCCCATGCGCACCCTAAATCATGATCATTGACAGCAAAGATCTCCTTGTATTTTTGAAATAAAGCTTCCTCCTGATCTTTCTGGTCTTCTGGTAACCCCATAAAATTTTCACGTGGCACAACCAACATTACGCCAAGCTGCTATTTAATGGGCAGACCAAATTCATCCAGTGACCCAAACTCATGAACCTAAAGGACCTCCTCAACTGGGATCAAATGCAAATGCGCCACTATTTGGTGCTGGCAGATTCACATCAGTTCATTCTGGAGATTCACTACCAAGACCTTGATCTCCCCATGTCCCAGGAGTATAATTCCTGAGGCTATGTGGGGCTTAAGCCACAATTGATGATAGGGCCCAATGACCTCCCCATAAAGCCCAGAAGGCACTTTCACCTCTAAATTTGTGTTAATTATTACTTGGTGTCTGGAGGGGATAGATATAGGGCCAGCAGCTCTAAGCGGTAGCCCTTGATATCCATATATTTGATGGGGAAGGGCCCGGTATTTCTCTTTAGTTGATTGTAATGAACTAAAATCACTCCATCACCATATGCAAGGTTAATATGACCTATGTGCACTGGATCCTTTAGCACTCTTCTGGAAGTAAAGTAGATTGGGATCCGCTGTTTCAGAATTTCAAAGGTCTCCACCGTCATATCAACAACAGCCCCATAGTGTTGCATAAAAGCGGTCCAATTAACAGGTAATAGTTATTGTTTGGCAAACTATTGCTAGAGCTACAACAACAATGGACTCAAACTGCAAGGGTAGTACGCTGTACGCTCCTTCAGAGACCGTGCTTTCCACGCCCACAGTCCTATACCCCATATGATGTTCAACGTCAAGATTTAGTGCCAACTTCATCAACAATTTTGTGGACACTATGCTAACTGGAGCACCTGTATTGATTAAGGAGCAGACACGGGTTTTTGCTATGACAATGTCACAGTAGGTACACTCTGAGTAGGTTAAATGTTGATTGTTTACCACATGGACATTTAACGGATCTCTTTTCCCAATAAGCTCATAATAACTTCCCCAACTTTAGGGTATACTTTAACAATAGCGTCCACAAGGAGGGCAGCGTTTACCCCTTTTAAGAGAGGCGCATCAGCGGACGGATCTGGTGCATCTGTAGAAAGTTGGTCAAACAAAGGACAGGCATAAGGCTTTAGTTGCTCCTGGGGTCCTTCTTCCACTGTGTCCTTGATTTGCACTTGTGTCAGTACATTCACCCCTCCAATTGGCTGCTGATATAGATATGAGTCATTATACTGCGGGACTTCCGCTGAATGTATGGGGATAGTTCTGGTGGGACGTTTTGAGTTGGGATAGCGGAGGTAGAGAGTCCCATCTCTACTCCATTCCAACTTTTCCTTATTGTACTGTCTCTGAAGTAGTAATGGACCTGACAATTGGGACAACCTCTTGCCAGTTGACCAAAGCGACTGCATTTAAAACAATTGACCACATAGGGCCTGCGTCCTTGCTTGTTGCAAGATGGGCCACACCAAAAGTTGGACTGGGGTCAATTGGTGTAAACAAGCGCTGGCTGATATTTGAACTGCTGATGACAACTTGGTTGGGAGTGAGGTGCGTAGTGATAATAAGGTCAGGGGTTACTAAACGGACGCTGAACTTGGCGGGATAATTCCCCAAAATAAGAAAGTCCAGCAACAGAGGTGGTAGGTTTCCGCTCAGTATTGGGTGCAGGAAAGGTAGCGGATAGATGGCATAAAATTTGAACGGTTTTAAGAAAGGGTACGTCGTCCTCTAAATAGGGAGCCATGAAATTGTAAAGGTCACGGCATGGCTCCACTGCAGCGGGCATTGCTATGCATATGTCAGATTCAGGTAAAGTTCCTTTACCAAGTAATACATGAGCTTCCACCATAAATTGATCAGCAAACATGGTGAGGGTCTCATTACGCTGAAACCCAATGGTAAAAAACTCATCCTTCTGCTGTACCATTTTTGTAGTTCCTCCAAATAACCACAGCACTTTATCCTTTACATCTTGATAAGTAACGGAACTGTCTGGAAGATATCAAGTAACTTTGTCAGCGCTTTCAACATCCAAGGTCAATATTAACAACTTTTCTTTACACCAATCTTTAGATCCTTCTGTTGCAAACACAAATCACTTAAAGAAACTATGGATGTTCCCATCACAATTAAACGGAGGCAGCTTATTAATACAAACCTCATGCAGAAGCTCCTCCTTCCATTTGAGCACAGCATCCAAGGCAAGCTTGAGTTCCGCATATTCAACTGGTGCAGCATGTTGAGAAGATCTTTTAAAAGCAAGATTGATGCAACATGGCCAGCAACTGAGGAATCTAATTGTTATTATGATTGTTCAATGGGCACCCTGTAGTAAGCACCACTGTTATAAATTTTTCGGTATCTAAGAGATATGCCAAAGGGGTTTTGCACAGGGTTAAGTCCACTAAGCAATAGGACTGACAATATGACAATCATCATCATTGAAACAATGATTAAACTTTAATAAGCTGGAGTAATTGCCTTGAATACACTTTTATTTAATTTAATATATACAGCAGATCCTCGCTTTCCCACTTGCTCTAAAATACTAATAAAATCCTTCTTCAATAGTCTCATCTCTCTTATATCTCAGCAACTTCAGATTATATCATTTCCTCAGATTAGTAATTCAGTTCCACCATATCTTATTGGTTTCAGCAGAGTATGGTATTGAATTCTCTATATCGCCTTAGTTTGAGGTGATCCACTCATTATTTGACATACATTGACATCCCATTATTCATCGTTCATTGACATTACCTTATTGCCTAATTTGGAGGCAATCCAACATTATCCTTTCAACACATAATCGCCTCATACTAAGGTGCTCAATTAATTGTATCTCATATCATGATTGTCAGCTTCTGCCCATTCCACCAAAATGAATTAGGGCTTATTGTCCAGTAATATCAGAATCATGACAATGGTAAATTCAGCCAATGGCCTGATGAGGCTTTACTTAATAAACTATTACATAGATCAAAATATGAGTAATTAGAACAAAAACCATTCAGAACCCTATTGTTGAGGCTTCCCTTGCATTGGGAAAAAGGCCAACAGTGCTATTCCAAGCCTTGACTGGGGGACAGAAGCATCAGCTGTGTTGATTAGGGACACCCTTAACCTGGACCAGAGCATAAGGGATTTAGCCCAACTCATGGGAATGGGACAAGGTTCTCAGTTTAGTTTAATCCCAAGGTCCAAATTGGCGATTTGGCCTTCAGGGTAACTTGGTGCCAAATTCTTAAGTTAAACTCTCAGTTTATTGATTTAATATGTGTTAATTTAATCTGAGTTCTGGCTCATATGCATGGCCCATTTCACCTGGCCTTTCTTTGAAGCGGTTTCAAAATAGATTTGACTACTATAAGTAAAGTTCGAAGTTCTGGAAATTAAGTTGGGATTGGAAAGACACTTTTATTAGTTAATGCCAACCCAACTTTCACATGTGGGCCTATATATAGGTCAAGTTTTGTAGATCAACCATTAAGTTAGCAGGTTGTGGATCACTTAGTAAATTGCCAGCCAGTTTGGAGAATCAATTTGGTCCTTCCCATCAGTTAAATCAGGTGGCTTTAATTTTTTGGAGTTAAGCAGGAAACTTAAAATGTTAGTAAAATCTAGACAATAGATGAAATGTTTAGATCTAAACAAATGGTGGATGGGTGGAAATTTGGTCAGGGCATTTGGCTCCACTGGGCCAAGCAAATCCCCCAAACTACAAAGAATCTCATTGATGGAGGTGAAGTGGTTGCAGCAACCTCAGGTCAGCCAATTTAAGTGAATTGCAGTGGTTGTGCTGGGCCTTATCACCAGGGTTATATTAAAGTGCAGTTTTTAGAACTAGCATAGTGTGATGTATAGATGGTGGGAGAGGGCGCTTTGAACTTGAGAGCATCTGGCTCAGCTAACCTGAAATTTTGTTAAGATTTTCAGATGCATCATCCAAGAAAAGTGGATTTGGCGCTGAAGCGTTTGATTCAGCTGCCCTGTCAGTCAGCTGCAACCCTTAGTGTCAAAAAACAGGGTGACAAGGAAGTCAGTTGGGTTGGCTTCTTCATTTGGCTTGTCAAGTGGTTTTACCACAGATGTGAAATTAAATTTTAGGGATTCCTTGTTGGGATTCAGTAGCTCTAATTCCAGTACAGGATAGAGAGAAATATCTGTGAAGAGGAACAGAGAGGGTGCTGAAGCATTTAGGATGACTTTTTAGTGTCAAATTAGTTGAAAATATCAGCACAGGTAAATAATGATGGCGTTAAGAATTTTTAGATGGGAATCTAATTTCATTACTAGA
Source organism: Massospora cicadina (assembly GCA_022478985.1). Classification (NCBI taxonomy): domain Eukaryota; kingdom Fungi; phylum Entomophthoromycota; class Entomophthoromycetes; order Entomophthorales; family Entomophthoraceae; genus Massospora; species Massospora cicadina. The sequence continues at coordinate 135,382 of JAKSZP010015921.1, read as the reverse complement.
AAATTGGGAAGTTTTAGCGCAGAGAACTGAGGAGGGCACCAAGGCATTTAGGTTGGCTACTTTAGCTTCCAATTCTATCCTCAGAGCAGCGAGGAGCACTGGGAACTAAAATGGTGAGGCAATCATTTGATTCAGCCACTCTTTTTGGCTCATAAAGTGTTTCCTGCTCATCTGAAGAATTAAACTCAACATCCTTATGGACCTCAGCATTAGTACTGTCCAAATTTTTGGCTGGAACAAACCCAATTTCTACCAACTTAACTCAGGTTTCTTATGAGATAGACATTAGAATCTACCACACTCATTTAGAAGTTTCTTGCCATGGGCATAAAGTATCTTGATTCATAGTATCATAAATTATATAAAGCCCTTCCCCCAGCCATATTGGTAATTGTTAATAGCGGCCAAACTTTTCAATCCATTTAATGGCCTCAGTAGCATAATCCTTGATGAGGCAAAGCTATTTTCACACCATTGAATAAAGAGTATCCAATCAACTTCACAGCTCACTACCTCCATGGCAATATATTGTCTTAAGTATCTGTGGGCTATATGGTTTATAAGTTCTATGACATCCAGGTAGGTTTGAGCTCAATTAGACATCAGGCAGTAGTCCCAGCTCATATTAGAAGTTGGAGGGGCGTTCTCTCCTCAATGTCCATCTTATCCTGATTCTTAAAGTGGACCCTTTGGTATGCACTCATCTTCTTTGTTGCTAGCATTGACTATGTGAAGATATGTCCTCACATGGTAGCCTTGAAAGGTCCCTGGCAGGGTCACCAGTGTTGAACTTTTTATAAGTATTCAAAGGCAAGCCCTCAAAGATAACATATTTATTAGTTGTTAGAAGTTATAGATATTTTAAAGGCCAAGTCCTTCAAAGGCTATACAATTATTAGTTGTTAGATATGCATATTTTAAAGGCCAAGCCTTCAGAGTTTGCATAGTTGTTAGTTGTTAGAAGCACCAGCAAAACTACCTAGAAGCTTTCTATCTCAGGGAAAATCACTTAATGTAATGGTTGTTGTTGAAGAAAATCTCTGTCCTTATTGAACAGGCAAAATCTCTGCTTTAAAGCAGGCAAAATCTCTAGGATTTATTTAGGCAAAATTTGGACAAGTAAGAAAAGGTCCTTTATTTGGATTCATCTTAACTCTTTAATATCCTAGGAAAAATAGGGGCTTAGTCAAAAATAGTGATAAATTGGTTAAGCTAATCAGAATGGGGTCATCAAGGCAATTTGTCTTAAATACTTTAGGGGAATTTAAGTTCAGTAAATAGGGATTGGTTGGGGCAATACAGCATTAAACATAACAATTTTTGGTCCGTTGGCCCAACAAAGCATTAATGCCAGTATGATAACTTGTTGATAAATTCAGCCTATCAGCCTGATGAGGTATCACTTTATAAATCACTACTTAAATCAGCATATGAAGTAATGAAAGCACCCAACTATTCACACCCTGAAGTTGAGGCTTCCTCTACATTGAGATGTAGTCCAACAAGACTGTAATGTCATCAAGATAAACATCAATGCATTGGTTGAGGAGATCATTGAATAAGCCATCTATAGCTTTTTGGAATATTCATGGGCTTCAGTAAGTCCAAATGGTATTCAGGTATCCGCAAACTGATCCTATTTGGCCTGAACACAGTTTTCCCAATCAAATCTTTGGCAACGCCCAACTAGTAGTATACAGAGAGGAGGTCAGTATTGGTGAATAATTGGGACCATCATGTCACTGAAGATATCAGCAATTGTAGGCAGGGGATAAGCATTCTTCATTATAATCTAGTTTAATAGGATGTAGTTGATATACATTTAGAGCTTCCTATTTTCCTTGGGACCCACGATCACATGAGATGCTTATGATAACTGGGATAGGTAAATAAGCCACTGGTAAGTCCTTTTTAATTTAAGTCTCAACAAGGTGTTCAATGGATTGGGTAGTTGGTAGGTCTATCAAGTGATTGGTTTGGTATCCCCAATCTCAATGTAATGCTTCTCCAAATTTGATAAAGAAACATCATCTTCATCACGCTTGATATCATCTTTATAATTCTAGATCAGTTGAAGCTATTATTTTTACAACCTTGGAGACGTTAAGAAATTTGGATCTGTTAAAAACTTAAATATAGGTAAGGGGTGAATTGGGCAGGTGGATGGTCCTAGGAGATTGGGCAAGTGAGGCAATTTAAACTCATGTTTGGATGGGTTGAAATGGGAGTTATGGGGTTTCAATCTTGTTCAGAGAATCAAAACTCTTTGTTGGGGATTCAGAAGTAGCAACTTAGGATTTGTGTGCTTTTGGGGTTTATATACTCAGCAACTAATCAAAAATCTTCTTTGGGGCTTCATAGGTAGTGACTTGGTGTTCATGTGCTTTTGGGGTTTCTGCACTCAGCAACTCATCAAAAATCTCCTTTGGGACTTCAGAGGTGGCAACTTAGGATTCAGGTGCTTTGGGGGTTTCCGCACTCAGCAACTCGTCAAAAAACTCATTTGGGACTTTGGGGGTAGTGATAGGATTCTCTATAAGTTATAATTTATTTATGACATATCTTTCTAAGGGCAAGGTTAACTGGATAGATGGTACAGGTTCTCTGGCGTTATCCCTAGCAGGATCGACACCTTGTCATGAGAGCTCAGAAAACCCAAATTCATCACAACTGAAAGTTTGGATGAAACCTCAGATCACCATTTTATCGGGTGGCCGAGTCATCATCGATAGATTTAATCAACGGGGTATTTAGCCCATAGTACCAATATGGCGTGGCGGGGATAAAACCTGAGAAAGATAAACTGGAAAAATGTAACTGCTGCGTATTTTTGGTACTTTGAAGCTTGTGGGCAGGGTTTTATATAGTACCGATCGAAACTTTATAAAAATGAAAAATGGTTTAAAGCCTCAATGGGAAAGCCGCTAAAAATGAAACAATGGCTAAAGGGGATGAGATAAGGGTGGGGATATATCCACCAATGGTTTGGCGATCTCGGCGGTTTTACAATAGTGGTAAGTTGAGCCATTTGGGATCTATACCACTATTATGATGGGTTGAGAAAGTGGTGGGTATAACATTACCGGTCGGTTAAGTTAAGATGGTGTAGTTTATAAAATGTATCATGATAGCTAGCCTAGCACTGTTGGGTATATTTAAAACTTGGGGATCATTCTATAGGGTTGATTACCAATTAAAATCTAAGGGTTTCACGAACCGGTCACGGGTTTAGATTCAATGAACCGACCGCAGTTTAAAAGTTTAGATTGGGGTTTTGGATAGATCAGTCCCAGTTGGATTAGTTTATGGAACTCTGTAAGTTAAAAACTTTAACCTGAACTGTTTAAAATAATTCGGGAGGGTTGGGGTTTGGTAAAGTTTTCAAGGTTAATCAAGGTTGGTATACTTTAATCGGGTTCGAATTTTATAATTGAACTTTATAATTGGGTTCGTGGAGGAATTTAGAGTTTATCAACCTTGATCCCATTTCAGATAACCCCTTTATGTAAACAATTGTTTGATGGGTATTGGTTTAGTTATTAACCGCGGGTAGGTAAGTTTATTATTCACCATCATAAGGTAATAATGGGTTGTTCAGGTGGTTAAACCTTACGCTGACCCTCAGGTTGGGAAGACAATGATATCACTTAACCAATCAACCATCTGAAATTGCCAACCTCACGCTTAACCTGACGAAGCACCCACCAAACCCAAACTATTCCAAATGGATGTTTAGTAGGTCGCCAGGTGATTGATTGGTTGACCCATCCAAATCTAGGCTTAGATGGATCTAAGATGGATCTAAAAATAGACCATGGATGGGTATACTTAGATGGATCTAAAAATAGACCATGGATGGGTATGGTTTCAAAGGTTGGGGTTTTATGGATCACAGTTGTAGGATACGTTCGATCCATAGGTAATGATTATTTGAGGTTTAAATCTCGACTTTAGCTTTGGGGTCAAACCGGCCCAACCACCCTATCCTTGACTAAGGTATGAGATCATCGTCGTTGGGGTGGGAATGGGCGGAATAAGGTAAGTTTATTCCTGACGTTTCCAAAACTTCACCGTTAGTGAACTAGGTCACTAAAGTTAATCGGTTCAAGATTAAATTTGGAGTTGGGGTATCCACCTGAATCGAGTAGTTGATTTTGAGGCGGAGGGATGATTTCATAAATTATTTAATAAAAGATGGATCCATCGATATGAGGTCTGGAATCTTTTTTAAAGGCTAAAAGTCCAAATCGATTGCCTTTATGCTTAATTTAGAGGGAGTTTCGATCCGAATCCGGATTCATTTTATTGCCTAATTTGGAGGGATCAACGAACCCGAACCCATAGCTTTTATGCTCAATTTAGATGGCCACCGAACCCAAATCGATTGATATGCATTTTGGTGGAAGGTAGAGGATGCCTAAAACCAAATGTGGCCAAAGGGTTGAGATTTCTGCCAAGGCCCGAGTTCAGCCATGCTACCTAAAATCAACCAATCAAATAAGTTGGCCACCCGCCTGGAGTTATAAAGGGTAAGCACCGAATTGAAGCCATCAATGTTTAGTATGTGGAGGGGTAGGGAACGGTGGTATAGCGTATGGTTTTGTTTCGGCTTCTTTTGGCACGGTGACAATTTCGATACCGCAAGCATCTCAGAGCAACCGCTGATGCGGGATGCCAACTCACCAACCGGTACGAACCCCCGTTGTAGCGGATGCGCCTTCTCTAGCACTTTGGAGCTGCTCAACCCGTTTACCACCCCCGTCCAGTGTACGGTATCGGCAAAGGCCCCGTACCCAATGCGCAAGGATCTCGTCAACTCGTTCGCCGGGTACGACGCGGAACTCCCCACTACCGCGAATTATCTCCATTTGCAGTTCCGGCAGGGGGACCCCATCTGCGTCCTCGGCCAGTTTGGCGGTATGCTGATAGGTTACCTCGATTATGACCCAAATAGGGTGATCGGCTTCCTATCCCCAGCCCTCGTTTACGTCGACCTCGCCTCGGTTACCCAGATCGACCCGCCACCCAAACTTCCCCAAATCTCCTCCCCCGAACTGGCGTATGCCAAGAAAACCATGTCCAGCCTCCCAACTTTTCCTTCAAAGTAACATTAATTGTTCATTTTTCGGTTGTAATAAACTTCGCATCGGCATCTATCAAACCTTGTGGAGTGAAATTGGGTGGCTTATGAACAGTTCTAAATCACGGGCGGACGATGGCTTCACCTTTGATTATATTATAATCCCCAGATCGCATAATGGATGCCACTCAACCTTCAGTATCGAGTGTATAATGGATGCCACTCAACCTTCATTCGGGTGGCATGGATTTATTAACCCTAACCCCGAATTCCGCCCTCCGAACCTCTCCCCCTCGTAACCTAGGATGGTTTCTTATACCTTCCTTGAATGGTCCCCCTATCAGATAGAAACCTATATTATCCACCACCGTAGGGTACAAATTAAACTGGTGCGTGGTAATGGTTATTTCATCCAAATTTTGCTTAATGGGTCTATCGCCCACCACCCTATAAACAATAAAGCTACACGGGTAGTTTTTTGAATAGGTGGTCTCATCGAGTTATACTGAATTCCCCCACTCCAAATATCATCTCGAACCTAACCAGTTGGGTCAGTGGGGCCAGTTTAGGTTTAACGAACCCTTTATAAATCAACTAGCGGAGTTACCCGTGCTTCGCTACGGTTTCTATAGAATTTCAGGTGATTCGAATTGATTAATTTAGATTTTATATATAGTTAAGCAATAACTACTCGGCCAAATCTAATTGCTCAATCGAAGCAACCAAAAAGACCAACCACTCAGCTAAAACTAACTGAACTTATCAAATCAACCAATAATTAATCACCCCCAAAGCTAAATTGTATCCTGTCGATTCGACCAAAAACCATCAACCCACTCGGCCAAGTAAAATAAATATATCGAATCAATCAAATTCTAAATTATTTTAGTTTTTATATTGGTAGATAGCTATTAATAAGTTCAGAAACCATTAAACCTATTAAAAATTCCAACCTCCAACCACTTAGCTAAAATCAATAAAGCCTGCCAAATTAACTAAACCATCAATCACTTATCTGAAACTATTGAGCCTATCGAATCAACCAAAAAATAAACCACTACTCAGCAAAAACCAATTACGGAACTTACAACAGCCAAAAACTACCAACCCCTTATCAAAAACCTATGAAAAAATCGAATTAAATGAATATGAAAATACCCAGCCAAATTGCTATATAATTATATTAGAAATATATGTTCTAGATCTTAAATAGAACTGATATTTAAATTTATATGATTATTTTAAATAATTAAATATTAGCATTCCGTTCCCAAACTTTATAGAATACTTGTGCCAAGTTTGGTGATTTTTTTGGTTATTTGCTTGAGATAATGCATCCGGTACAAATAAATAAACAGAATGATAGTTTTGTAAAGAAAAGTTTGGCTAATTCTTGTTGATACCCAGTTTAGCACAGATTTGTTTTTGGGCTTTAAGTTTACCTGATGATCCTAATCAATTCTTTTTAATATTTGTACATGGTTATCGATAATATTAAAAAACCAAATTATATTGAATCAATATAAATTTGCCAACCATTCAGCCATACCCAATTAAACCTATCGAATTAACTAAACCACTTAGCGCACCAATGCCCCGAACCGAGATAGCGAATAGCAAAGGCGGTCCATGGAGTTCCTGGCCTATCATACGCCGCGCGTGGAGGTTTTCCGGATTTTATCCTCCTTTCCCATACATTCGATTTCCCTTAATCGGTGCGGTATCGTCCCCAGGTCGGCCCACCTCGAATAAAATACTTTTAACTAAACCACTTAGCTAAAACAATTAAATTAAAAATCAACCAATCACCAACCGCTTCGTAACCAAAACTAAATGTATTGAAACAACCAAAATCACCAACCACTTACCAAAACCAATTAAATTATCGAATCAACCAATCACCAATTTCTTTATTAAAACCGTTAAGCTTAATCAACACAAACCCACCAACCGCTCGACAAAACCATTTAAACTATTGAATCAACCGAATATCAAACTTCCCGGCTGTAACAATATACCGATTTCCATTAAAAACATATAAAATTTTAACTTGTTACATATAAACCTTTTTATTTTACTTTGAAAATTAAAAATCGGGCTTCGAGGTGCACACGGACCCCCTCCCGTCCACCTATAGCCAAATTTTCAGAGCTCTACATGCTCTAGTTTTGGCTGGGCATCATGCACACACAAACACACATTTGCTTATATATATAGATAAGTGTCTGAAATAGAGCTTGTAAGATTTAATTACAGACAGACAGACAGAATTGACAGTGAGTTTAAGAAAAATGTATAAGAAGTGATTACGCCAGGATTCGAACAACTGACCTTTTATAGAGTTGAAGTTTAGAGCCAAAAGCTGAGCTGATTATGCTAGATTTTTTTTAAAACTCCATACTTTATTAAATAAATTTAGGGGAAAGTAAGAGGGAAGGGCAGAATACAGGTGATTTGACCAAAGGTAAAAAAGATTGGGGATTTGGGCTGCTAGAGTTCTAGCACCTCCAACCATTGCTGATTGGTGATCACCATCGCTAGCTACAGTTTTAGCAGCGGCGGGCTTACAGGCCATACTATTCTCAGATGATTAGTAGCTTCATCACATGCGATGAGCAATCTGAAGGGGAAAGCCAAACGTGTGGCCTTATAACACCTGGGGATTATGCATGAGAATTTTGAGATCCAGTGGAGCCAATCAGAGATAATCCTAATGGTCTTCAATACCAAACCTCTGTGATAGGGGTGCTTGTTACTCATAACCTTGGTGATGAGTGCACAGTGAATTACCCATACACAATAATAGTAAATGAAGGCTCATAGTTGCATTGGAGCCATTCTCAGAGTTTTTGTAAAGAACAGGTCCTGCAATGGATGTATACCTGGAGGTGAATAGTCACCTGATAGGATGTATCACATTGTAGACCAGTATTTTTTGAACACAGTGCATTCATAATAGTGATATGCTATATCTGCTTCCAGTTTGATGTATATAGGGTATTCTTTGTGCTGGTAATCTGGCCTGCTATGCTTGCTCAATTTGAATGCCTGATTAAGGATCCACTATATTACTGACCGCTGTTTGGCTGTAACCAAGTAGGTGTTCAGGCCCAAAATCAACTCCTTCATCGGGTAGTTGGTGTTGTGGCCTTTGGTAGTCCAGTAAATAAGGATTCGTGGGTGGGTGGGCAGATTGCACCCCAGTTTTGGGAGCAGATCCCCATATTATATCAGCATCAATTTGTACCTAATTCTGATTGACTTGGTTATATATTTGTCAGCAATTTGGTTATGTTCCTCCCAGCTTGTTGCAGTAATCATTGCAGAATTATATGCTTCAATATCCCTTTGAATTTAGTTGGCCTCTCAGTCCAATTTTTTGAATGACCACCCACCCTGGCGCATGGCCCAATTGCAGAGTCACCAGTAGTATGGGGCTCCTTTTTGTGAGGTATCTTTGGGTAGTTTACCATCCATTCATGTAACAATCAGGAGAAGACTGGCTCTTGAAGGCCTTGAGCTCTTGCCCAGTTCACACCCCATGCTAGAGTCAGGCAGCACATATGCATCTGTGTTAGCTTCAGAAATGACTTCCCCCATATATGCTGGATATGAGATTCAAAGTCTAATAGACCCATGCCTCCTTTGTTATTTGGTTTTGACAGGGCTTCCAGTGGAATTGGTGCCACCTTTTCCTTAAACCACAGGAAAGTTTGGAGCATTGGTCTGATTTTCTTCTCTAGGTTTGGGCTCATCGGCAGCATGTGAGCAACATACTATAGCTTTAAGAAGATGATATTTATTGCCTGCACTTTCTCCTTGAGGCATAGTCTGGTGCTTTTCCAGCATGACATTTGGAATGATAAGCTTATTAATACTTCTTGTTTGGTCTCTAGTACAGCTGGTCTCTTGTTGTTGAAGAGTATCCTGAGGTAGGACTGTCTGGGAGCTTGTAATTAGCATTGTGTCAGTTGGTAGGCTGAAGTTTGGGTTGCCAACCCTCATCACTGATGTTTTTGCCAATTATTTTTGCATTCAATGCAAGCTGGTAAAGGTTTAATAGATCCTCAGTGCCTTGGAGGTCAGTTGAGGAGCTTATTCCTATAACTGTTCATCTGCAAATTCTAGCATCTTCAGTGGTAATTTGGTTAGGGTGGACTAAACCCCAAAGTTTTGTGTTCACTGCCACCAGTAGAATGTTAGCTGCAAAGTTGAGGAGTATTGGTGACATGGAGTCTCCTTGGCGGAGACCTTGCCCAACAGAGATTTTGTTAGTTGTACCATCTGCAACCATAACCTTTGTTACCAGACCTGAGTATAGCATCATTATCCATGCCCAAAATGTGTCAGGGATACTGACCGCCTTCAGTGCCTTGTATAAGAATGACCACACTACTCATTCATATGCCTTTTCCATGTCGAGGAACATAAGGTATCCTTGTTTGTTGCCCCTCATATCCTGGAGTATGCTCTGGACTGAACCTATGCTGTCCCATATACTACAGCCTTTAATGAAACTGTGTTGGGCCCTATGGAGCGTGCGTGGTGCTGTTGCCATCAGCCAATTAGATAGTATGCATGTGATCAGTTTATGATTGGCATTTGATAGTGCAATCAGGCACCAGTTCTGAAGTTGGCGTTTGAGGCCTTTTTTGTACAGAAGTACAATTCAGGTCTCATGTCCTCCCAAAACTTGTTTGCCATGGGTCAAACAGTGGTTAAAGAGGGCTTTGAGCTCTGGTGCAATGCAGTCTCAGAATATGCTGTTTATTTCTGCACACATATTGTCAGGGCCTGGTGCTTTCATTCTTGGTGACACCTTTAGCACCCTCTTAAATTCATCGATAGAGATTTCAGCAGATAGCTTGGTGACATCTTCCAGCATACAGCCACCCAGTGCCAGCTTGTCCAGGTCAATAAGGGTTTTTGTCACCAATTTGCTCATTCCTTGCTGTCAGAAGAGATTGCCATAAATAAGCTCAACTTTATGCTTGATTGTTTCAGGGTCTGTTGATACTTTCCCATCTACTGTCTCCACTTACCATACCCTAGCCTTAGTTCAGATTTCCTTGAGGTGTTTAAGGCCCTCTTTGGTCATCATTCCCATTAAGCTCTGATATTGGTAAGTTGCATTGGTCCATCTCTCTGAGTCTTGTTTTATCATTATAGCCCAATATTTTTTATGCGTTGTTTGGTACTCACTCCACCGGTCCTCGCTGTCCCAGTGGGTGCACCTCAGGCTTTTTAATTTAGACTTCAGTTGCTTCATGGCAGCTGTTCACTTATAAGAGGTCACTTTTTCAAACTTCATACTATCATGTTTCATCTTCATTTTGATCTGGGTCCATCTTTCTAGTGGGTCTAGCTCCAGGAAGTTTTCCAGATGTGCTATTAGCTGATCCAGTCCCGCATCTACCATTTGGTGCCAATCCCCGTTCCTCAATGTGGCTGGTGCCAATTGCCACTTGTGGTTCCTCAGAGGTTCATCAAGGTTGATATCCACCCAGATGACCATGTGGTCACTTTCAGCATTTATGCTAACCTCACTGTTGGACATCATCAGCATGAGGTCTGATGATACTAGGATGTAGTCTAACTGTGATCCTGACAGTGGGGATCCAGCAGCATCATATGTCCACCACATTAGATTGGCTGGGTCATCATCCTCTTTGTCAATCACTAGGCACATCCCCAATTTAACTAGGTAATTGAGCATCTCATCAGCTTTACTGTTGGGTTGTTCTCTCATTGGGTATGTATCCCAACTCACATTAGTCCAGCAGTTCAGGTCGCCTGCTATTACAGTCATCACTTTGGATGGCACTTCCACTAAGAAATCCCAAAAAATACAGTTTTTGTGGAGCTTCAGTGGGGAGTAGACTGCTACCACCCATATGCTCCTGCCAGTTTCTCTGTTTGTAGCTGTCGCTATCAAGATCCTACCGGCATAAGTTTCTTCCACAAATTTCAGGTCTATTTTCTTGTCCATTGCGACTATTGCCACATGGTCCATCCATAAGGCTTGGTAGCCTATCTGGTGGGACCACGGATGGTTTTTCACGTTGCAGTTCAAGCTCAGCACCATTTTTTTAGTTACCAGCTTATGTTTCTGAAATAAAAATTAGGTCAATATTATTATTAGTTTTTAAGTGGTGCATTTTCCTCCTCCTCATTTGTATGCTCACTATCCCCCAAGCATTTGTAGTTGCTATCCTCATTTTCAGCTGCCCAACCTATAGTTATGAGGTTTAGCATTGTCCAGGTTGTAAATCAAGTCATGTACAGAGGTCAGGTTGGTTGTTGGTGGTGGTGTCAATGGTTGGTGGGGTGCAATATTTGGTTTTGGGGTCAGTTGGTTGGGACTGGGATTATGTTCCTGGGCATCTTGTGCACTAGGAATTCAGTCGCCATCCCCATCTCCCTGTTGATGGTTAATGGGGATGGTTTTATGATTGGGTCTGGGTGCCCCTTGTTTTCTTCAGGTGGACTGGTGGATTTTTCCTCATCCATTGGCTGGATTTTCACCCCTTCATTCAATTTATTAGCAGAACTCAATTTTTTAGTTAGCAATTACCCAGCTGATTTTGTCAATCTCAACTTTCCTGCAAATTTTTCTCTGGTCACCTCAGGCTCATTTGCCAATGACTTCCAATTCATTTTTTTATTCCCTTTCATCTTGTTGGGCTTCAATTTCAATTTCAACTTGTTGGAATCCTATGGCTGCCCATGCTTGTGACTTCTTTGAGTTCACTTTCTGCCATCTCTCCTCCTCCCAGACTGTCCATTCCACTTGGGTTGGACATTTCTCTGCTGGTCCTGGGCTAGTTCCCTCATCCATTTGAATAAGATTTGGGGTTCAGATTTATAAATGGTTTTTCATCTGCTTTGGGTCATTTTGCCATTTCCCATTCCCACACCTCTCTGTGTGCCAGGTCTAATTCTTGTCATTGGCATTTCATATCCGCTACCTCCATTAAGTTTTGTGGGATCCATTCTCTGGCTTTTAGGCAGAGGAAAGTCTTGGTGCCCACCTTGGTAATTCTCCCAATGGGGTCATATCTGTACTCCTGAGTAGTTTTACCTTTACAATGGTAGCATTGAACCATAGTGTGGCTGGTCTGATAGCAGAACTGGCACACTTGTTTGGCATCCTCCTGTTTGACATACAATACCCTATCAAGGCCAGGCAGGCGGATGAATCTGGGTAGAGCATTCTTATTTGGTTTCATCCAGAGGGCCAGTTTGTACAGCGCTTCCACTGTCTGAGGGTGGAGGCACTTCACGATGTAATCTCTACTGGCTTGGCAAAATTCGCGTACTTCCCTTAGTATGATAACCTGGTCCAGATCACTTAATGTACCCACTCCCATTTGCAGTCGGTGGGGAGGTTCTGAAAGGTAACCCACCTTGCCATTTGGTTGGCATATCTGGTCAGCTCCGTTTGCAGATAAATACCTTTGTACTTGATGCCAATTTTGAGGAGCTTCTTGCGGTCCAACTCACCTGGGATTGCTATATCTATATAGCCCCATTTGGGGACTCAGTAATGATCAAAGTCCCCTCCAGCTAGGGCTTCATCTAGTTTCTGGTAAATTGATAGAATTAAATTGGACCATTCTTCCTCCTCCACTAGTTGTAGGTGGATTTGGATAGCATTTTTAAGGTATGATTTTGGTGCCTGGTGATCTGTAAAGCCCCCACTGATCAATTGACAAATGTATTCAATGTGGTTCCCTGCTCCATTCCAGGTGTTGTCCTCAGTATGCACCACCACTGAGCTGTATGATTTTGATTTTGCACTTGGTTTGGGTATGTTGGTGGGGGTCTTTCCCTTCAGAATACAACTTACTGATTTATCAAGGCTGAAACCCCAGCTGAGGAACACTTCAAGTTGGTGACTGTTGATACCATGGCAGTTGATACTTTTAGCCATTTGCACTCCAATCTTCAGGCTCTGCCACTCTAGGGCATCTGCTGGCAAGAACCTCAGTTGGTACCATTTGAGATTAGATTCCAGGCCACATGTTGGGTGGAGGTATTGTTGGAGGACCTCCAGCATAATTGAGCTATGCTGACACCAGTCCTTTACAGTAATGCTGTTTCAGCCCCCATCTGTGAATACCCATGCCATGTCCACTGGAACCCCCGCTTCACACCATTGAAATGCTTCTGAGGGAGTGAAGCCTTTGGCAGCATATGGGGCAGCTATCATTGGTTCTGGGAAGGATTGCTTCTAATCCAGGATAGTTTTGATGTGGATCCCTGTTTTGAGCCATTCTTGGCCCAAGTCTGGGGTTGTGACCCCTTTCATTGCTGTTGCTGCCTGTGGCAAGATCTCATACTCCATCCACAGTTGGGCTGATTGGGGGGTGAACCCCGCTGTGTCCCAGTCTGCAGCCTCAGTGAGTGTTGTGGCATTGCACCAGATTTTCCACTTTGCAATCAGAAATGGGTGGCCTCTGAGGGTTTCGTGAATCAGCTTGGTCACCCCCAGTTCTGCCCATTCATGCACTAGGTCCATACTGGCCCCCACTTGGAATCAGTATTTTATCTCCATTGGTGTAAATCTGTTGGTGGACCAGTTGATGGCCTCTTCTGATGACCAATCCCAAAAGGGTCCCCATTTCACTGCCTTTTCCTTTGTCCAGCCTGCTTTTCTCAGGTCTGATGCAGTGGCAGGTAGAATACAGGTATACGACCAGTGTAAGGCCTCAGTTGCCTTGAACCTGGCTGCAATCCATGGTAGTACCTCCTCTGGGGAGAAAGTAGTGTTATACTATTCCAGTGCCATATCCACCAGAATGGAGTGTCTGGCCCATTTGAGGGCTGTAGATGCATTCGGGAAACATCTAGCATATTCAGCTAAATTTATTGGGTTGAGGCCCAAGCTCCTGATAGCTTTCATATAATATGCCATAATACCCTCCTTGTTGTATTCCATCACATTTAATAGGTCAATGCTAGCCTCCATCCAAGCTTTTACATCCACCAGTTTTAAATCTTCATGGATGGTGGCCTCTATCACCTTGTAGTCCACGGGGATTTTCATCTACTCCAGGGCATCTTCAGTTTGAACTCAGGATGCCTTGAATTGTACTGCTATATCAATTAAGATTTGGGCATTGAGCCAGCAATTGGATGCTCTAGCAGAAAATTTATGGTCACACTATATAGCTGAAATGGCTGGCTTGATTCCTTTAGAGACCACTGAGTCACTGTAGAGTACAGAAACTGGAGGGCCTCCCATTGTTTGACCTCATGGGTGGACACACCTTGATGTGCTAACATATCTGACTGGATTGGTGTAAATTTAACTGGGGCCCTAACCATCAACTTGACCACTGTTGGGGTTTCTGCCCCTTCCAGTGATAGTTTAAGTTTTTTTGCTGATCTCTCTCAGGTATCCAATCTCCTCAGATTTGGTCCCTAATATAGAGTCACCCCCACTTTGGTTAGTCCTTAATGGATCAGCTTGGTTCAGTGATTGGATATTTGGGATTGGCTGTCAATACATTGTTGAGCTATGGCCCCCTGTCAGAATGCCTTCATTGGGGATTATACCTGATTGCGTATTGGGTGTTCCACCTGATGAGTTACTCATGCTACCAAATCAATTTTGGTTGGGGACCATTTACCCCCCAACTGGGCTGTTTCAGGATTAGCATCTGACTTGTTCTTCACCCAAATACCCCAAGCTGATTTGGTAAGTTTCTCCATATTAGAAGAAAGCTTTTTATTGCTTGACTCCATTGATTTGAATTACTGATTTTTGTTATTCAAATCTGAGTCAGTTTCAGATCCTACCAATACCTTGTCCAGGTTTTTTATATTATCAGCAAGAATTTTCTCACCCTGTGAGGCCCCAGTCCCCCTGCTGATTGAGGTTCACTGGGGAATATTTTCAACTCCGCTGTTCTCAGCATCAGGCCTTGCTTCCAGAAGGTTGCACTTGTCATCTGGGTATTGGTGGGCATTGATCCTAGGGAGTTGACCCCATCATTTATATTATTTATTAGGGCTCCATGACCCATTGATACGTTTGCTTGTTTCATTGTCATTTGTGTCACCAGTTCATTACTTGGCACATACATGGTGGAATGCCCTGCCCCATTTCTAGTCATGTTGGGGTTTGGGCTAGTGGGAAGGTCAGCAGATGGTTCATCCATCTCAGTGACCTTGGTACTATTCTTGATAAAACTCACTATTGGTGCGGGCAAGTCATCCATTTCCATGTGCTGTGCACAGATGGGCGGCTAGACTTCCCTACGCTTGGTTGGCCTTTGTTCACTGCTCTATAAAATTGCAGTGCACTATGGCAGTTGATTGCTCTCTTAATTCTTGTTCAATTCACTTTTTAAATTTTATTTGAGGTGGGCCAACCTGGGATGATACCGCACAGATTAGGGAAGTGAAGAAAATAGGAAAGGAGGATAAAACCTGGAAAACCTCCATGCACAGTGTATGATAGGCCAGGAACTCTATGGACCGCCTTTGCTATTCGCTATCTCAGTTTGAGGCATTGGTGCGCAACACCAACACAGTCAAAATTGTCCCCTACCCAAAGTCTATTACCAGGATCAAACTCGGGAGGCAGTGGTAGAGGGTCCATACTCTACCACTGGGGTATCCTCCCTTTGTTCAATTCACTTTTTGTTATAAAAAGTGATATTTGTGAGAGAAAAATTAGCCGATTATGCTAGAGGAGGTATTTTTAAAATCAATCGGACTTTAGATTCAAAGTCTTGATTTAAATTAACTTAATAATTAGCCAAATGACCACTAACCACTTAACAAAACCGTATAAAATATCAAATCAAACAAATTTAAACTGCTCAGCTGTAACAATATAGCGAATACCATCGAAGTATATATAGGATTTTCACTTGTTACATATAAAACTTTTTATTTTACTATTAAAATAATATTTTTTAAAATTATAAATTTTCTCAGGCATGCACACAACAACTCACCAAAGTTTCATCACAATTGGATGAATGGTATAGGAATGCATTCGAGACATACATACACACATGCATTCATTTATATATATATAGATATCGATGTTGAATGCTCGTATTAATCTAGATTCAAGGTTTTTATTCAAGATCAAGGTACCTATACCCATTACCGGTTACCTAGACTTGTTTAGCTGGAGTTATCGGTACCTTAACTGATGAGGCTGGATAGGGTTTAGGTTGGAGGGGTGTTGGAACTTTAGATTTGGATTTAGTTTAGATGTTTTTGGGTATAACTTAACGGTAGGGCTGATAACCTCGGTTTTAAGCAAGTATAAGTTTGGTATCCATCCTACCCCCCAATAACTTTAGAATCGATCGTGGTTGGGGTTGATAAACCAGCCTGACTTAAAAATAACCTCCAATCGAGGTCCCCATAAGTTAAAAAAACCGCTCGTCGATCCGAGCTCCGTATACCCTTAAGCTAAAGTTATAGTTGGGGGTTAACCCTAATTAACTTCACCTAACTTTGGTAGAACCTTTTACCCAAATACCTTATCAACTTATTAGACTATCCTACCTATAAGGTGGATGATTAAAGTTGAAGGAACCCATCCACAGATTATCGTAACCGTAGGGTTTAGGGGGATGGTATCCCATCTAACCTCATCACTCTAAAGTACAGAGGTTAAGTGGGGATTAAGTTACTTGGCGGGATGGTAGTTATTATTACCCATTATTTGTGACATCGGATATTATTAGCTTACCCTATTTTCACACAGTTTATAAATCAATAGTTGTACACCGACATACTCTAGTTGTTGTCAAAGATACTGTATAGCTGATCCAGTAAACATAAGCGTACTTAACCCTATAATCCTACCTCGCGTATCACTCAGCTGTATAGTTGGCTATCACGCCAGAATAGAGTGGTACCCAACTTCCACCAAACTTTATTCAACCAGCGATTAAGTTTGGGGTGGTCTAATTTTCCAGTTTACCCCGAGATGCCGAGCCAGCCTCCCCCATACGAACCTAGCGCCTCTACGAATAAGGTTGGTCAGTTCAACTCGGATAGGTTAGCTAGACCCAACAATCCACTTCAAGTATTTGGTTATTTAAAGCTTTTAAATCGGTTACGGGTCAACCCACTTTGAAATTTTTATAAAACTACCCGATTTACCCGTACTTCGCTACGGTGTCTAAAATTAATTTTCAATTTATTAATTTAGATTTTATATTATAGATAAACAAAACCACTCAACCAAATCTAATTGCTCAATCGAATCAAAAACCACCAACCACTCAGGTAAACCTAACTGAACTTATCAAAACAGCCAATAACTAATCACCCCTCAAAACTAAACTATGTCCTATCGATTTAACCAAAAACCATCAACCACTCGACCAACCAAAATAAACCTATAGAATCAATCAAATAACACCATACTGCTACCCGAAACTTCTCTTTATACTTAAAATCATTGAGTATGTGACATATCTTCCAAACTACTAAATCAACTTCTACTTAACTTGCCAAAAGTATTTTATTAATTAGACGAACCAAATTAGGCAGGTTTTTAAAATATATAAACCTAATATCCAGATACCGTGCTTCGCTACGGTATTTAGTTTATCAGTTGATAAGCTCACATTGTAGCCTATAGGCTGTGCCAGCACTACTCTCAAGCCACTCAGACTAACAGCTTCTCTGTTGCCCTCGTGGCTGGTGAGCTGATTATCCTAACTACTTAATCTACTTAAACTCTAATACTGATTTTTGTTGTTTCAGGTGAGCAATTTGGTGAATTATCTCTATATATTATTTCTCAAAGGTGTTTTTTTGTCGGTGTGAAATATCTCCCTTAATACTGTATCAAAATTAATATTTGATACGCCATTTTGAAGATTATTTTTCCCTCTAATGACAAAAAATAGATAAAATATTCTTTTCATAGTAAAATAAAAAGTTTTATATGTAACAAGTGAAACTTCTATATGTTCTCGATGATATTCGCTATATTGTTACGGCTGAGCAGTTTGGTATTCGTTTGATTCGATATTTTAAATGGTTTTGTTAGTGGTTAGTAGTCATTTAACTAATTAGCAAGTTAGCTAATCAAAATGAATCAAAAACACAATTGATTTTACAATTATCTCCTCAAGCATAATCGTCTCGGCGTTTGGTTCTACTTAAATTTTATAAAGGTCAGGTGTTTGAATCTCTATATATTATTTCTCAAATGTGTATTTTTATTGGTATGAAATATCTCTCTTAATACTGTATCAAAATTAATGTTTGATACGCCATTTTGAAGATTATTTTTACCTCTAATGGCAAAAAATAAGTAAATATCTTAAAATTAATGTTTTCATTAAAAAATTATATTTTAAAAATTTCATTTAAAAATTACAAGGGAGGATACCCCAGTGTTAGAGTATGGACCCTCTACCACTGCCTCCCGAGTTCGATCCTGGTAATAGACTTTGGGTAGGGGACGATTTTGACTGTTGGCGTTGCGCACCAATGCCCCAAACCGAGATAGCGAATAGCAAAGGCGGTCCATGGAGTTCCTGGCCTATCATACACCGCGCATGGAGGTTTTCCGGGTTTTATCCTCCTTTCCCATTCTCTTCACTTCCCTAATTGTGCGGTATCGTCCCCAGGTCGGCCTACCTCGAATAAAATTTATAATTTAAAAATTACATGTATAAAGTGTCGTGGTGGTGCCGAAGTCTCTGAATAGAATAGAATAAACGTATAAATAAATAAACGTACAAACAACGTATAATTGTATAAACAACGTGTCAATCAAATTAAAACAAATAATACAACATTTGCAAAAGCAGTGGAGCACTATTCTAACCTCAATAATATTGAGGTAGCAAGCGTTTGTTGTCATAATTTCTGAAAAAAGTAAATTTTCTTATAAAAATAGTAAGTTTTTTGTTAAAAAATTAGTAGATATACAAATAATATGATAAAATATTTTCATTTGAATTAGAAAAAAATTTATTTTGAAATATACATCACACTATTTGTATATTTACTAATTTTTTATTATTATTTTTTCACAACTTCAAAATTGGTTTTTTTATTTAAAAATTATATTTTTATTTTTGTTATGTTAATACCAGTTTGCATCATTCGTTATTTGCAATAATCTATTTTTATTGATTAAGTACTATCCATAGGATAGTCGTATAAGGAATCCTATTACCAGAAGTGATGCGAAGTATTCGCATGGGTCACCTAGTTAGATAATATTCGCCAATTCTCACCCACCCGCCCTAATAGATTGAATTTATCAGGCTCGATAATTTCTGATTCGATCTTATTTGCTAATTCTCACCCATTCACCCTAATAAATTAAACTTATCAGACTTGATTAGTTTCAGGTGAACAATTTGGTGAATTATTAGATAATATTCGCCAAATCTCACCCACTCACCCAAATAGATTGAACCTATCATACTCGATAGTTACAGATTCGATCTTATTTACCAATTCTCACCCACTCACCCAAATAGATTGACCCTATCAGACTCGAAGGTTTCAGATGTCAGTCAGCCAGTGAATGAAATTTTTTTATTAAGTAGATAAGACCTTTTTACCAGCTCAACCTCTGTAAAAATATGGATTATTAACGATCCCTTAAAACTCAAGGTGTAAAAGGGTTTCGGGAGACTTTTATGCCAGGTACTAGGCCGTGAGCATTTTATATATGGCTCATAACTTAAATTGGACAATCTATCTTTAGAAAGTGCTTGCCACCCATATAACGTTTGCTCTTTTGGAGAAGAATATCCAGGTACAAAGAAGCTTGGATCGGTTAATATTCATAATACCTTATAAAAGTGTTTTAACAAACTAACTCCAAAGTTCACCCCCCTATTTAGATAAAATTTAGTTCAGGTACTAATAGTTGGATCAACCCATTTTATAGCTTTTAAGTTGGTAAGCATTATAAAAAAATTTACCAGCTGATCCATCCGATCAGAAGCTAGAGTTGAAAGGAATCAGAGGGAGTGAAAATACTTTAAAGTTACCCAATTGGCAAAAGGTAGCGTAACTATTATTAAGTTAAAATATATCGAAGCTACCCACTGGCTAAAGATGATGGAAACAGCTTGATGCTAGATAATTTAAATCATACGATTGGTATAATCTAAAACCTGTTCTCTCAATTCTAAATGTGAAAGTCTGGTTTATAAACTTATCAATCATTGTATAAATCAGCATCCAAATAAAGTTGCTGATGATACTAAAAATACCACCTGGCCCAATAGGTTGACACAATGACTAGTTGGCCCAATGGTGATGATCTAAAAGCTGTCATGGATCCAGAGTTTTATATACTGATTAACCAACTCAAATAATTTGGAGCGTGAGGCATATCCACTCCCACATAGACTTACCCTTAACCACATGTGATACTAAAATTTTTTACTAATAGATCATGTGATCATATTGCTTCTGTTGAGGGGTTAATGTAAGTCCCAGGGAATATCCTCTGGGCATCGATCAGGCCATTTTCCCATTCCCAAGCAAGAAAGTACCAAAGAGGATGATCATACCCCTCATTACTCAGGGTGATCTTGCTCATATGGTAGATGAGCGCTGGGTAACAGCCCTTCTGCTTCATATCTGCTTCTGGTACCCACACTCTCCTCAGCAGAACTGCTATGAGGAATCAGTGAGATCTGCACTGAGATCACCAAAATGAAATTGATTGCAACTAATTTGAGTGGCAATCAGCCCTATGCTCAGATTTCAAATGGTCAAAAAGGTATGAAGACTGATCTATCAGCTGGAATGCCTGACAGTTGCAATTCAGTTAACATGATGATCAAAAAAATCTCCCCCTCCCAAATCTGTCAGGCATCACCCCCAATGGGCAGGTAATAGCATTGGACACTATCAACAAGGTTTTGAAGCTTCCTGCTGGCAAATCGGGTGTTGCACCTGACACAATGCCACTGACCAAACAAATGGCCCAGTGACCAAACATGGGTAGGTTAGGCATCCCAAACCTGTTCCCAACCAAATGGGCCCACCCCTATGTGGGGTGGCCTTGGGGGATTCCCGCTGCTTGTCAGGCTAAATGCTGTCATGCCAACCATCAGAAATGTAGCTGAGCCTTGGTTCAGATGTTCAAGGTCAAACTGACAGCAACTTGGCCCACTGACAAATTTTTTGATGTCAGTTTCCAGAGAACTAACCCACCCATTCCCAACTAATTTGCCAGTTAGGTCAAACTTGTGGGACCCAATCCTAGCTTGTCTTCCCTCCAAATTGATGACTATTTAATCAGTCGCATCACACTGAGAAAATTGTTGGTTAATTTTTTTTCTTAAATTTTTCATATAAAAACCTTCCCTAAAAATTTAGTTTTTATATGTTGAAATTAAGCCACCTTATCTGCTGATGCTCTTGTACCCCTCAGGGTTAATGGCCATGTGCATCTGGTACTTTATCTTGTGCCTATACAAAATTCTGGCTCACTGGCAGATATTGGTGGAACTCCTTTCTGGTTCCATATTTATCATATCAGCAGCAGTGCCTTGGGTATTCTGGTTTGCTGTTTGGGTGCTCTGGCACCCTGGCTGGCAGGTCAGTCTAATTCTTACTTGCTGTTTTCCTGACAGTTAAATCCTTTGAAAGTCTTTTTATGAGGAGTGAATAAGACCCTATATATGGTATATATCATTTTCCATTTATACTACTATCTTATTTTCCATTTTTCAGCTCTTGTTATAGATATTTATCTGGCCCCAAGATATTGGACAATTGTAGAGGTTTGACGCTGCCATGATAGTCAATACTGTAGAAATCCCAAAGCTAGGCACCAACAAGCATCTTCTCTTACCAGAATCCTTATAAGTGGTGCTCACTATTGGGCCCTGCACCCTCATAATTTACTACTGGATCAATTGAAGATATAGAAAATCAATATTCTAGTGTTACCCACCAGATTAGGGATGGAAAGGGTGAGGACAAATATGGAATGGGTAGCCATTCTGATCTCCCATTAAATGGAGAACAATTAAGCCATGTTGTAATATCATAATCCCACCAGATCACCTGGCCTTCCACCAAAGTTACCAGATAATCAACTAGTGAATAATGAGTCCTAGGGATATTTAATCCCATTTAAGAGGCTCTTCTATTGGGGATTTCCTCATGTTTCTCAAAGAGTGTAAAGATCAGTGCATAGCGTCATACCTTAAAAGCACAGCTTTGCTAATACACCAAACAAGGCACTGTATAGACAGTATCCTTGGAGAACAAAAATGAAACAGACTGTCAAGATTCTGATATGACTGGATGATAATCCCTACATATTTATGGCAAAATACCAAGACTGGCTGAACTGAGTAGTATGAATATTGATGAGATTGTCTTGACATAAGGCAATAGGCAACCAAGCCTCAAACAAATAATTAGTGGATTGCCTCCAAGTCAAGTGATAAAGTGATGTCAACATATGACAAATATTGAGTAGATCACCTTGAACTAAGGCAATAGTGAATTTCATAAATAATTAACTCTGATGGAACCAATGAGAATATGGAAGAATGCATAGTATAAGCAAAAGGGTTGGTATCAACTGAAGTTGCTGATGTATAAGTGATACAAGAAGATTGGAAGAGGAGGATTTTTAGTAGAAGAGATGAAGTGGAACATGGAATATCCGCTGAAAATATAATATTATATAAAATACTGACATTGGGGCAACTGCTCCATAATTTATTAAGTTTATTACTTTGCCTTGAGGATGACGATCTTCATATCATCAGTCCTATTGCTTGGTGGGCTTAACCCTGTGCAAAACCTTCAGCATATTTCCACTATACTGCCAATTTTATAAAAGTGTAGTCCACTACAAGGGCCCATCAATCAATCACAAATAAGATAGTAATTTTCCAGTTGCTGGCCATGTCACATCAGGCTTGTTTTGATGAGGAATTTACATGACATGCTGCATTAGTTAAGTATACAGAACTCAAACTTGCTTTGAATGCTGTGCTCAAAAGGTGGGTTGAGCTTCTTCAGGAGGTTTGTATTAATAAGCTGCCTCCATTTGATTACAATGGGAATATTCATAAGTTCTTTAAGTAATTTGCATTTGCAATGAAAGGATCCTCAGATAGGTGTAAAGTTAAACCGTTAATATCCACCTTGGATGTTGGAATTGCCAACCAAGTCACCTGTCATCAACCAAACAGTTATGTTTCATACTGAGAAGTGAAGGATACTGTGCTGCAGTTTTTTGGAGGAATTACAAAGATGTTGCAGCAGAAGGCTGAGTTATTGATCATTAGGTTTCAGCATGATGAGACCCACACTGCGTTTAATGATCAATTTATGGCAGAAAGTCACATGTTGATTGGGGCTGGGACTTAACAAATCTGACATGTGCATTGTGATACCCTCCATAGTAAAGCCATACAACAAGCTTTATAATGTCATGATCAAAATGTTGGATGAGGACGTACCCCTGCTTAAAATTGTTCAGTTTTTGTGCCATCTATCTGCAACCTTCCCCTCACCCAATACCAAGTGGAAACATACTGATGCCATTGCCATACCTTCTTATTTGGGGAAATTTGCTCATCGAGTTCAGATTTCATTGAGTTACCCCAAGCAGTTCAACCTTTGCCCTAGACCTGCTTATTGTCAACAGCGCAACTACTGAATTGGCCTAACTATGCTTATTGCACATGATCAAATTATTGGCAAGACCCATCTTATAATAATCAAGGGTGTCAGCCCTATGGGGTTGAATGTTTTTAATGTGGTCTACAAGGTTATCCTGCACAGTGTTGCCCTAACTGTTAGGTCCCTTACGTACAGCAGGACCAAAACTACCAGGGAAAAGTTGGAGCGGAGTAAAGATGTAACTCTCTACCTCCATCATTCCAACCTTAAATGTCCCACCTGAACATATCAACATATTTAGCAGAAGTCCCTCAGTACAACGACGCATTTCTATATCAACAGCCAATTGGAGGGGTGAATGTATTGACATAAACGCAAGCCAAGGACATGGTGGAAGATGTACCTTAGGAGCAACCTAAGCCTTATGCCTGCCAAATGGTTGATCAAATTTATACAGATGAGCTGGATCCATTCTCTGATGCACCTTCTTTAAAGGGGGTAAACGTTGCCTTCCCAGTAGATGCTATTAAAGAATACCTTAAAGTTGGTGAGGGTATTAGGAGCTTCCTTGAAAAAAGAGACCCTTTAAACATCCACATGTTAAACACTCACAATTAATATTGCTCTGAGTGCACATACTGTGACATTGTTATAGCAAAACCCAAATTTGCACTATCATTGATACAGGTGCCCCAATTAACATAGTTTCCACTGATCTGGTAGCAAAGCTGATATTAAAACCTTATGTGGATTTTAACTGGTGTATGGGACCGCTGGAGCAGAAAACACAGTCTCTAAGGGAGCGTACAATGCAATACCTTTGCAGTTTGGGTCCATTGTCATTGTAGCTCTGGTGATAGTGTTACCCAATGACAATTATGGCATGTTAATTGGAACCACTTTTATGCAACACTTTGGGGTGGTAGTTGACATGACGTAGGAGACCTTTGAAATTTTTGGGGAAGCAGATCTAAATTTACTTTACCTCCAGTGGAGTGCCAAAGGATCCAGTGCATCTAGGACATATTAACCTGGCATAAAGTGATGGGGTAATTCCAGTTTTCTACCATCAACTAAAGAGAAAGACCTGGGCCCTCCCTCAACAGATATATGAATATCAAGGGCTGCCGCTCAGAGTGGCTGGGCTGATGTCCATCCCCTCCAGTCACCAAGTAATAGTGAACACCAAATTGGTGGTAGAAGTGCTAGATGGACTCTATGAGAAAGTTATTAGTCCTTATCTACAATTGTGTATTGAGCTAATGGCTAAAGGCATTATACTTCTGGGCCACAGAGAGATCAAGGTTCTATTAGCAAACCTTAAAATGAACCAATGCAAATTTTCTGGCATCAAATAGTAATATATTTACACTTGACCCCTTTGGAGAAGGTCCTTCAGGTTTATGAGTTTGGGTTGCTGGATGAATTTAGTCTACCCATTGAACCACAGCCAGTGTAATAACTGTGGTATCATGCAATGAATTAAAGGGGTTATTGAAAGCACAGAAATATTGAGCAATAGCTTTATTTTAAAAATGTAAAAATATTTTCGCTGCTGATGACCATAATTTAGGATGCGTTTGGAGGGTGGTCCATCAGTTTACACTGGAGATCATCCTTTCATCAGATCATAGCTGATCCACCAATCAAAAGCAGCTAAAGAAGCTGTCACTAAGGAAATTGATAAGCTTCTGGAGCAAGGGATGCTTTAACCCTTAAAGAGCTGTGAGCTTTGTTTATTTTTAATTGTAAAAAAGAAGGATGGTACCTACTGGGTGGTAATAGACTACCAGACGCTCAAAAGTATTATCAAGAAGGACATACCCCTTGCTGCAGACTGATGATGTTTGAATTGGTTAGGTAGAGATCTTTACTTTTTGGCGATGATTTGATATCTGGCTACTGGCAAATCAAGTTGCCCACAGTGGAACAGAAAAAATGCACCATTATCACGTCCAATGTGCTTTTCCAGCCAACCTGTATGCCACAAGGGCTGTGCTATGCCCCAGCCATGTTATAACAGGCTATGGATACCATCCTTGGTGACTTGAAGCTGTCATGCTTTCTTGTGTACCTTGACAATATCAATGTATTTTTGTGTACATTTTCTGAGAACCTTACCTATCTGGAGAAGATATTCCGCTGGCTTGCTGAATCAACATCAAGAATAAGACCCACAAATGTCACTTCTTCAAGGATCAGCTGGAGTACCTAGTGTTTGTAATAGACTCAAAGGGGCTAAAACCTCAACTGGCTAAAATGGCAGCTATTAAGAAAAGACCCTGCCAAGCAGTAAACGCAATGTACAGGTATTTTTGGGGATGGTCAGTTACTACCAACAATTAAATCCCAACTTCAGCTGTATTGGAGAACCGTTGTTTGAGTTAATTAAAAAGAGTGCCGCGTTTGAATGGATGGAATGACGCCAATGCTCCTTTGATACACTTTTGATAACATTACTCAGTGCACTAGTGCTACATTATCTAAATTTTGAAAAAGAATTGTTTATACAGATGGATACATCTCTTTCTGCCGTTGGAGAAGTTCTATCACAAAAATGATAAGAGGGAAGAGCAATTGGTTTCTTACTGCAGTTGTAGTTTGAATTGCCACAAATGCAATTACACCATGACTGAGCGGGAGTGCTTAGTGGTGATCTATGCATACAAGCAATTTTGGGTATATTTGCATGGGGTAAAGTTTAAAGTCATAAAGGATAATACGTTGTTACACTGGTCACAGAATCTCAGAGAGTCTGAGATGCATCTAGCTCGATGGGCTCTTAAGCTGCAGGCTTACGATTTTGAAATCCTTCACTGACCCAGAGCAAAACACCAAAACACTGATTGCTTATCACAATTGCCAATAATTGCCATTACGGCAGATCTTAGCAATATAATGTTTGACAAGATGCTCAGCGGGAAATACAATGACAAACTGCCCCAAGTCATAAAGGCATTAAAATGAGATGTGAACTAATACCTTCTAGATTAACGGGGAGTTGTACAAAAGGATTGGAGACTCTACTGTGTACATCCCAAAAGCTTCCGCCAGATCAAATATTATTATAAGTGCACACTGAGAAGTTGGCCATTGTGAATTATGCAAGACCCTAGAATTGTTGCGACCATGGTACTACTGGGAAAGAATGCAGTTTGACATGCTTTAAACAATTTTCTGCTGTCAACAGTGCCAAGTTGAGAAGCCATTCCCCCAGAAGATTTCATACTGTTAAGCGAAACCTCACTTTTCTTGGCATATGATTTCCCTTAATGTCATTGGCCCTCTGCTAATGGGAGCTAACTGGTCCAAGTATATTCTGGTGGCAATTGACCACTTGACCAGGTGGGTTGAGGCATAGGCAATACACGATCTAGAGCGGTCACTGTGACAAAGTTTGTGATGGAATTTCTAAACCAGCAACATGGATGTCTGAAGTTTATCCTTACAATAATGAAACCAACTCACCCTCCCACATTTTACCCAATAACAACTAAGTGATGGACATCTGTGGGGCTTTGATGACCCCATATTACCCCAAATATAATGGGATGGTTGAGTAAGTTAATGGAACCTTGGTGAACATACTATGAAAATTAGTAACGGACTGACCTTCAGATAAGAGTTCCCTCTTATCCACAGTAATCTTCGCTTACAATATTAGTTATCATTCTGCCATGGGGAAGAGTCCTTTTCAATTAATATATAGAAGGCGCCCAGATCTACCCTCTGCTCTATGCCTTCATGAAAGATGACAGAGGAATGGATCCTAAACACTTCTAACCAACTTAACAAATATGCTGACTAAGCTGGAAACTGAAGCGTACTCATTCAGCTTAGCCAAGAAGATCAAGAACTAGATGGCTGACCAGGTATGGCATAGTGGGCAAGCCCCTTTTAATGATGAGGACA
Source organism: Massospora cicadina (assembly GCA_022478985.1). Lineage (NCBI taxonomy): Eukaryota > Fungi > Entomophthoromycota > Entomophthoromycetes > Entomophthorales > Entomophthoraceae > Massospora > Massospora cicadina. Next base: position 107,772 of record JAKSZP010015921.1, on the reverse strand, counting down.
TGTTTTATTCCATGGTCAACATGAGTTCAGGCATAAGCACAAATCATCCATCATCTGGATAGGTCCATATGAAGTAATTGAGAAAACAGGTGTGGATGCCTATAGTATCAAGGACCCTGCAAGCAGCTGGAACATTAAACAAGTGCACACAAAAGTATATTTGGGCATATAAACAATAGGAGCCATATAATCCAGTTGGGAGGGGGTAATGTTGAGATTCTGATATGACTGGATAATAAGCCCTACATATTTATGGCATAAGGGCAATATTGGCCAAAGTAAGTAGTATGAATACTGACGAGATTGCTTTGACATATAGCAATAGGGAAATACAAAGCATCAAACAAATATTTAGTGGATCACCTCCAAATCAGGTGATAAAGTGATGTCAACATATGACAAATATTGAGAGGATCGCCTCAAACTAAGGTGACAATGAATTTCATATATAAAATTCACTGGAACTAATGAGAATATGGAAGAATGCATAGTCTAAGCAAAAGGGTCAGTATTGACCAAAGTTGCTGATATAAAACAATATGAGAAGATTGAAAGAGGAATATTGTTAGTGAAGAGATCAAGTGGATCAGGGAGCATCCACTGAAAAAAATTATATTAAATAAAATAGTGTCATTGGGTCAACTGTTTCATAATTTATTAAGTTTATTATGTTGTCTCAAGGATGATGATCTTCATATTGTCAGTCCTATTGCTCAGTGGGCTTAACCCTGTAAAAACCCCTCAGCATATCTCCAATATACCGCCAATTGTATAATACAGACTTTATTTATTATAAATATACTTTTGTTAAGCTTTAAAAGAAAGGCTCCATAGTATTGAGTAATGACATTGTCTTCAAGGCTTTTCTTGACACTTTTTTTACTTCTTGTGATATTCTTTAACACCAACTAACGACAGAAACAGATCCCCTTTCCAATGGCGGCTCCATGCTATGCTTAGCTCACCCTTCATTCTTAATGGTGCAATTATTTGACAGCAGAAAGCGCTAAGGTTTTTGAGGCAATATTTTAATGGGGAACTACATGACCACTAAACCAGCAACTTTGGTGTAATATCCATAATAACCATAGTCAACCTAAAAAAGTAATATTCTGTTGGGAAGGCAATGGATAATAACAACAAGATATTTATGACAGGTTTTATGTCATCGTGGGGCAAAATAATAATGAATGAATAATAATGGTAATATGAAAACCAGGCCTGCAGGCCACAGTAATCAAGATACTAAGGCTTCAAGTTCATCAGTGGGGAGTAGGATTTGATTTTATGGTGTATTTATCAATATTTTTCACATGCAACTAAGGCTGCCAATAGTCAAAAAATACAAATTAAGCAACTTCACAAAACCGTGGGCTGAAGGGCCAATCACACTTATCAAACCCTTTTATCTAGATTTTAAAAATCAAATTAAATAAATAATAATATAACATGTAGTTTGTCAAACCAAATACAACCTTTCCCCCCTTTGACCAAACATCAGGGAACAAAAATGAGTGGGGTCCAATAAATTATTGAGAGCCTGTGGCCATAAGGCTGAAGGGTTGATAGTACTTCTTAAGAAACTTCACATGCACTCAAAAAATAAGGTAGCCCTTAGTAGGATCCTTGAGATTGTAAGCATCCATGGAGGTCTTCTCTATGATCTCAAAATGACCTTTTCAGAAATTCTCTAACTTGACAATCCTTTCAAAGCCATGATTATCATAATACCAGACTTATTGAATTATACCAAAGTTGTTTAAGTGTAACGTGTGGGTTTATACCAATACATGACAAAGGAGTTGGGTAGTACAAGCCATGTCACTAACCACATGGCTGACAACCCAACAGAAAGCCACCCCCAAACACGCACGCCATTACCAGAATTTGTGGCATATTCATGGACCATGGTTTTGGCATTGGTGCATGCAAGCAGCAGCATCTGGCTCCATAACATGGCAGCAACAAAGCCAACGCCTGGTAAAGCTCACTAGTCAAGCTCATTTTTCTGGTTGATTTAATTATTCTCCCAAATTAACTTTAGACTGACTTTGGCATGCAATGCTATTGATAATTCTATTATGATTTTTTTCAAAAAAAAACAAAACTGTATTCCCAGTTATCGTTTTCCACATTTTAAAACATCTGCAATAGTTAAATACTTGTAATACCAAGTTAGGCTTTTAAGCAACATCCAAATCATTGCTCATGAAAGCCCCACATCCCAGTGGATTGCAATTTGGATTCAAGACACCAATCTTGTGATACACTAGATTAGCCCTTATTCTTGAATCCCAAAATCCTTTCCTGCAATTATGACCTCAATTAGTTCTTCTCCAGCCCCAGATACTCAAACTTAACCTCCAGATTTGCATCCAAATCTGAAATTCCATTAGTGAGATCAATGTATGGATCAGGCTTGTCTAATCTATCCCAGTAAGGTCCAACAGTCATCATTATCCTGAGTTCTAGCTTTAAATTTATGAGCCAGCGAGTTGGAATATGTGGAGCTTTGCATTTAAATTAATGTTTATGTGAGCTTATAAAGATATTCCTTAGACCTCATGCTTTCTTATTTAAGACTTGATTTTAAGAACGGGGGTAGTTCAGGATGCTTCCTATATAATAACTCAAATGGCGAGTGCCCTGTGGCCAAGTGATAAGAGATGTTATAAGAAAAATGGTGGAAGGCAAGAAAAGTCTCCAGAGCGCTTTTCCAGTAATCAACTTAAAAAATACCCATAAAAGTGATAATCACTTTTTTAATTGTGCTTTTGATCTTGGGGTGATAAGGTGTAGACAAAACCTCCCTTATACCCATCAACTCATTGAGTTTGATGATCGTTTGGAATGTAAAGTTAGTTCCATTATCTGTTAAAATAAACTGGGTGAAATCATGCTGACAAACATATTCTCCAAAATAAACTTAACACTGACCATTGTGCCCAGGTCCTTAACTGCTTTGTCCTCCACCCATTTAGTTAGGTGAATGATAAAATTATATACTTAAATTGGTCACTTGTATTGGCCAAGGGTCCAACAACTTCAATGAAGATGGTGCGCCATGCAAAATTAGGGTTTTTAGGAATCCAGCTTTTTTGTTCTCACTGGTGCTACGCTGCTGGATCCCACAAAGAGTTTTAATAAAATAAATAGTAAGCGCTAAAATAAAATTTGGGTTTTTATGGATTTTATTAAAAGCATGGGATTAAAATGAGAAGTGATCCTTTACCAATATTTGACTATCAGTATTTAAACTCATTTTAAGGGTTGGAGGGAATTCAGGGATAGTTTTGGAATAGCTTTGATTCTTCTAATTTAGGTATTATGGGTTTTGATCCTATCAGATCTTTAAAAAAGTGAGTTAATCTTAGGTAAAATGAAGGTTGGGGTTTTGGGGCAGAATGTACCCATGCAGTAAGGTTTTGATGTACCACAACCAATCACCACTAAAGAAATTACTTTCACTGGGGGACCTCCACCACGCCTATAAAAGGGAGTGGCCCCTGCGTAGGTGTTGTGAAGGACTTGGTGATGGTTAGGGGCGTGCCTTCCAATGGTTGCCCCATGGTCTGTAGCAGGATTAGAGAGAATCTGATCACTCAATTTTACAGTTAGTGCTTGTGCAGGTTTCAAACTGGTGCTACCCTGATTAATGGGGTTCCACCGAGAATCAGCCAGGGTCCTTTAGGCCAATATCCTCATTACCATTGTTTTGATTATTTTTAAAATCAAATTTAGGGTCATTGGAAACTTGTAAATGGCTGACAGTTCCTCGTTTTGTATGAATTTGACCTAAGACATTATTTCTCTGAAGCTAAGAGGGCAAATGCCCAACAGGGTTAACTAATTGATAGGAGGTGGCCTTCAAATAAGGCGTTTTTAGCATGGCATTCTTTGCAATAGCTGAGAGTTATTTAAATATCAAAAGCCATTGATTCCCAATAATAATGTGGTCTTTACTGTTTAAGAATCTTCTTAAACCTTTTGTGCCCTTTCACTTATGAGCTACAATAATCAAGTCAGTTTGCTCAGTGGGCTGGGAAAGCACAATGTATATATCATCTGCAATTTTATAAAGTTATTTTAATTAAAAGTATTCTGTCTCAGCTTTTCCAACTTGCGTTGAACCTCTTCAGGCTCATTATCATATTTCCAAATCACCATATTGTCAAACATTTTATCAGCCTAATCAACCAGTAATGCTACAGTAGGCAACTTGGAGTCATCTGCAATTAATGCTTAACTCTGGGCCAGTGTTGAATTTTGAGGTTGTAAGCTTATAACTTTTTTAAACTAGCGGGTCAGCCATCCTTCAGGTTCCAAAACATTTTGTAACAAGTGCAGAGAGTTATGATCAGTCACTACAGTAAAATGTACACTGTAGATATAAGCCCAAAATTGTCTACAAGAGTAGATTACTTCTAAACGCTCTTTTCAGTAACGTTATAAGTCTGTTCATGTATATCCAGCATCTAGCTGCAATAAGCAATGTGATGTTCTACCCTTTTGGAATTAAGCTGAGATAAATATGCCCCTATAGTAGTGAGGGATGCATCCATATGAATATTTAATGGTTTATAAAAGTTGGGGCACATAAGTATTAGTCCTTGGGAGGGGAACAGCCTTAGCTCATCAGAGGTCATTGAAGTCATCCTTCCACTCAAATTGCACTCCTTTTTGAGAAGGTGAAATAAAGGTTCACCAATTTTTTAAAATTTTTCCATAAACTGCAATAGTAATCAACTATTCCAATGGAACACTAGGATGTTACACTTGCTGTTTGGTTATGTCATTTGTTTGATGGCTTCTATATTGCCATATGGGGCTGTAAGCCTTGTTTATCAATGACAAACCCCAGCTAATAAAGTTGCTCTCAAAAGAAGTTACAATTTTTGGCTTAATTTTAAGATCTGCCTTGGCAAGCCAGCAGTACAACTCTTCTAGGTGCCTTAGGTGTTTGTAAAACATTCTATAACAAATGTTTATATAGTCCAGATAACTAGGACACATGAGATATCTATATTACCCAATATTCTTTCCATATCCTGTTAGAAGGTCGCAGGGTGTTGCACAGCACCTGCGGCATCCAAGTGGGTTGATACAGACCCTGGGTAATTATCATCATACACTTTTTTGTGCTACTTGATAGGCAGCTCAATCTTCCAGTAGTCAATAATTAAATCCATGGCAGAGAAATATTGTGCACTTCCCAACGGTCTGTCACACCATCAATATGCATAAAGTATCTTAATCCTTTTTGGTACCATGGTTAAGCTTCCAATAATCTACTAACATGCAGTTATAAATGTCCTTTTTTCTAATAACTAACACCAGGGAGGCCCAAGGTCTCTTAAAGTGAATCAACATCCTGTATTGCACTAACTGTAATGAATGAAAAATCAAGTTTCCATCCACCAGTGACACAACCCAGTATTGGAAGTTGCCTCCATCCAATAAGGGTAAGCGTGGTATGACCTATATGCTAAAATTGGTTATACCCATAGGTTCAGCCCATTCAGTAAAGCATTGTGGTGAACCAATACAACCAATCTCTACCACTGATGGAATCCACTGAACAACACATCTCATCCTCACTACCAGACCTCTGGATCAAGACATGGAGCCAACCCAGCCTCTTCTACCTGGGGATTCATCAGGGTTAATCCATTTTATCAATCTGGATCATCAGGGATCTGGCACCTGGTCTGCACTACAGGATGAGGTGTGAGTTCAGTCCAACCCCTTTGGACCACTCAGATATACCAGGGAATATAGGATATATGGCTGAGATAGGAGAGAGGCTCCAAAAATGTTAGGTGGTACCTCAAGTATGAGACTTGAGGGCCAGCGCGAAGTTTATAAAGAAAATAAGCCCAAAAATAAGTTAAATTTAAAATAACTCTTTATTTTGCCATTGAATAAGTAATAATTCCAAGATGAGGATCATCCCATTAATACCACCTTAGAAATAAGGAAACAAACTGAAAGTGAGCTTATAATTAATATTTTATATTAAATTAAATGATTAACGACTGGAAAGTTTCTCCAGACCATTTGCTAAACTCAAACATGCTGAATTGAAAAACCAAACATTCAAAAAAATTCAAATAGACCAAACCATTTTTATTAACTAGAATATAAATTTTGTATCACTTCAGGTTAGTTCTATATGTTTAAAATAAAAAACACTAACAATGAACCATTCATCACATTAACTGGTTATTAATATTATTGTTAGCTTCATCCACTGCCTTTATATGCCTTGTAGGATGAAGGTGAACGGGAAGATGATTTTGGTATGAATTTGGTGTAAAAAATCATGTACACAACCTAAGTTAAAATCAGTTTTTGCAAAAATGACACTATAATTGTTGAAAATGGACAAATCTAAGTTCTGTTATGGCTAAATGAAATGATAGTGGGCACCAACCCCAAGGATAAGGCTGGGTGGCAGAAGGCCCAGAAGGTGAAGCTTCAGGCCCTCCCCAACCTCAAGCACACATTAAATCAACGCTGGGTACAAGCCAAATATGCCCAGGTTGTTACTAATGAGGTGCATAACGCTCAGCCCCTTGCATCAGCCCAGGCGTTAAAATGAATGGGGTATTTAATTAATAATGATGGTTCAATTAAGTTGCTTGAGGAATGGGGGTTTAAAACCTGAACTATTTACAAAACTATGCATTCAGGTAAAATACAAGTTCAATAGATTACTTAAGCAAAGTCAGTTTCAGTGTATTCTACTAATTTAGATGGAAGCATTTGTCTATTGATGAATTGGTGCTTAGGACCACTTTGGCAGACCCTGAATTACCCCAACAATCTTTAAATTTGATTTTTGTGACCAACATTCCTTGTTGGTCAACTTTTCCCAAGAAAACTTCACATTTTTCCATTTTATTTTGTTATTGCAGACAATCCTGTGCGTGGACCTCTTCAAGAAGGTCTCACGCTATGTGAACCATTCAATTTGAATATGATTAGGTTATCCCCTCGCGCACCATTGGGTCGCCCAGGTTCCCTCCAACCTGGGATGCTTACCAATTCTTTCCCTGTGCACTGCGTCTCTTTGGGTTGGTTATTTCCACCAACGATCACCCTCTTTCTCTTGAGTTATTATTGCTCCAGCACCTTCTGCTGGGTTCTAGTAACTTTCATACTAATGACTAGTTCCCTGGAGTTGGCCTTGTGCTTCACACACTACCACGCTGGGAACAGGAGAGTTATAGACACTCTCCTTACATTAGTCAACCAACCTCTTAATTTATGTGCACAAACTTTTTCCATGTGGGACTTTTCAGAAGTGAAAACGGTGTCCGCCAGCTGTGGGCTTCAGCTGTGGTCAGCTGCACCGCTGTTTCCTCTTTTTCCCAAAGGTTAGAGCCTCTCAGCGTTATTTTGGCTGCCTCCAACTGGAAAGTACCAACCCTTCGTGATCTTACCTGCTGGATACAGACGCTTATGGGTCCAAAAGTCGTGATTCCCTAACTTTACACCAAAATTTACAAATTCAATTTAAACAAACAGGGTTTACTTTGGCAGTGCATTTTTACAATGCTGGTGGAATTGGCGCAGATGGGCCTGGGGGTGTTGGCCTTGGATAAAGTTGGGCACTCCATTGCTGTTAGGGAAATAGGCTCATTTGTGTCTAAAAACGTGTTTTATAATGAAAACCTTACCTATACCTCTGAACCGTTTATTAGCTCTTATGGCCTGGATGAGAACCTTATTCCTGTATATCAAATTACCCCTGACAACCCTCGTTTGACCCCTAACATGATCCATAGCACCCAGGAAGTGGAAAAAGAACTTCGTTTCAAATATTATAAAGTATATGCGCCTGCAGAAGGTGAGGTGTTTGTGGTTTAGTAGTAAGAGTGGCCAACTATCTTTCCCCCTTCTATGATTCCAAAACATACCCTAGTGTGTGCTCAAGCCAGAGGAGGAATTTTCTGGTGATTTACTGGCGTTTTCTGCTTTAAACAAAGACCATTCAGGGTATTTTCTACTGACTGCTATCCTTTCCTCCACTTTAGGGAAATTCAGCACCACTATTCTGGTGGATACTGGCGCCACTGAAAACTTTATGAACCAGAGCCTAGCTGACTACCTTGGGCGGGGTTACTTGCCAGGTGGTATGGTCAGGGGAGGGGCGTCCCAAGGTATTCCCACTTTGAAGATTGTTGAGATGGTGGACTATCAGGTTGGCAAGTACCACTTGTCCAATCAATTCCAAGCTATCAAAAACCTCTTGTACCCTATCATTTTGGATATGGAGTGATGGCAGAAGTTTGAATTTAGAACAACTTGAAAGAGAATACCCTATTCCTAACATTAAAGAATGGTCGCACATTAGTTATTCCTTTGTCTGAGGCTGACGCTCAGGGCGACTTGCCCCACTGGCCCCATTTTCACACCCTTAGCCTTGCCTCTATGCTGAAGCCCACCGTGGTGGTTCCCCTACCTTCTTGTTTGGTGGGTTTGGAATCTTCCTTTGATGCAGCATCAGCTGATGCACTAACTGATCATTCCAAGTATGACTGTGACTTCAAATTTCTTTGTGAATCTGGTGCGGATTTCTTCCCCTATTTATTCACTGACTGTCCAGAAGGAAGAGGCGTTAAATTTGTGGGTGAAAGAAAGTTAGCCAAAGGCGCGATTTTTCAGCGCACCTCCCCTGTATGCTCCCCACTTCTCTTTGTTCAGAAGGCTGGTGGTACTCTACACCCATGTGTAGACTATGGAAACCTCAACAACGTCACTGTACCAGATATACATCCCATCTATTTGGATTCTCAGATTGCGCGCTATGTGGAGAAGGCTAAAGTCTTTTCCAGCTGGATTGCCTCAATGCGCTCAATCAGATTGTTAATTCTTGGCATATAGGCTCGATGCCACCAAGTCAGTTTGCATAGCGTATTAGCAACTGAGCAACCAAATTGGATGATATGAAGATCTCTGACTTTACTAATAAAAACTCAATAAACTATATATGGAGCTATCGCCCCTGGCTTCGACTTTTATTATCTTTCTACTAATTGCAGACTTATCTGCAACAACCTAATCACAGAAGACTTCCCTTCAATCCTCCGTATGACTCTTTAAATCTCAGTTCCCCAAGACAGATGCATCCTCAGATTGGTAGTCTTCTATTCATCTTCCCATTTCTAGAAGCTCTCATTCCTATCAAATCTTGGCATAATTCCCCTCAATTCGCTAAATGGTCATCATTTTGATTGATTATGATTCATATACCCTTTTTCATAAATCTTGAGACTCATCTTGATTCCCCCTCTGATTCGCCGGTATGGGTAGCATATTATCCAGTCATATCAACTTCCCAACATTACCCCCTTTGACTAGATGATATGCTCTTACTGTTTATATGCTCGGAGGGACTTTGCGTGAACTCAGTTGAGAATCTGACCCCCGTGGGTTCCTTGATAGTGTATACATCCATGCCAGTCTTCTCAATTATCCCAAATTGCCCAGCCCAGATGTTGGAGAGCTTGTTTTTCCGCCCAAATCCGTGCTGGTCATTGAATAAAACATGGTCCCCCACAGAGAACAGCGGGAGTCAGCTCCATATCTTCTGATTGGCTGCCTGATCATGAATATTCATGGCCAAACTGGTGGAGTAGGCTTCCATTTGCAGCTTAATTAATGTATCCATAAGAGTCTTCAAATATCGCTGGGGATCCACACCACCAGTGTACTCTACACATGAATAAAGCAAAGCGGGCAGAGCTGGATGTTGACCATACAGCAGTTGAAACAGGGTCTTACCAGTGGACGAATGATAGCTAATATTATATGTGAACACAGCAGTAGGTAGAAGGGCACTCCATTCCAAGGGCCAATCCTTTACCAATTTGTGGAGTATGTTCGCTAGGGTTCCGTTGACCCGCTCCATCATCCCATTTGATTCCAGATGATTGGGGGTGGTCAAAACCCCATGAATCGCCAGCAACTCGTTCAACTTTGGCAGGATATGCATAGTGGAGTTGGTTTCGTTATCCATCAGAATGAACTGTGGGCAGCCGTGTCACTGTATAACACACTCCATAATAAACTTGGCAGTGGTGACCACACCCAAGTCGCTAATAGCCCTGGCCTCCACCCATCGGGTCAAATGATCAATGGCAACGATTATGTATTTGGATTGATTGGTGCGAGTCAGAAGAGGTCCCACTACATCCATGGAAATGGTGTGCCAGGCGAAAAGGGGTTTAACTAGCTGGTATGTGGTTTTCTTGTGGAAAGGCTTTTACACTTGACACTGATGGCAACAGCTAACCATTTCCAATATGTTGTAATGCATGCTCTCCCAGTAGTATCAGGGTCACAAAAAATCCAGCGTTTTCCGCAACCCTCCATGTCCTATAGCCCTATGAGCATCAATAATAATTGAGGGTCTAGCTGAAGGTTTAGGAAACTCAGCGTTGAGTCTCCGATCCACTTATATAGTTCTTCCCCAAGTATGAAAGTATCCTCCCTGAGTCCATCTAATACCTTGATCACATGCAGCGGCTCATCCTGGTATTTGTTTGCCACCATCTTCTCATACATTATGTCAGTTAAATCCGCCATGATAGCAACAGTTGGCAACCGGGAAAGACAATCCACATTTTGATGTTTTGCTCCCAGATGGTGTATAATCTCAAAATCATATTTCTGGAGCTTCAGCGCCCAAAGTGTGAGCCGTCCTTCCAGTTCACAAAGATTCTGTAGCCAGCGCAAGGAAGCATGATCCATCACTACTTGGAATCATACCCCATGTAGATATACCCAAAACTGTTTGTAAGTGTAGATCACCACTAAACACTCCCACTCGGTCACAGTGTAGTTTCATTCATGACAGTTCAAGCTTCAACTACAGAATGCAACAGGATGCTCCACGCCGTCATCATCCTTCTGGGATAATACTGCCCCTATAGCGGCGAGGGATGCATCCATTTGTACTATTAACTGTTTGTCAAAGTTGGGATATATCAAGATGGGTGCGCTTGCTAACGCTGTTCTCAACACATTGAAAGCATTCTGGCATCATTCCATCCAATCGAAGGAAGCATTTTTCTTTAGAAAATTGAAAAGTGGAGCCCTGATGCAACTGAAATTGGGACTGAACTGTCAGTAATACCCAACCATCCTCAGAAACACCTGATCATCCCGCTTATTACCTGAGCGAGTCATCCAGCTTATTGCTTCCATTTTAGCCAGCTGCAGTTTAAGCCCATTTGAATCCACGATGAACCCAAGGTATTAATTCCAATTGTTCTTTAAAGAAATGGCACTTCTGAGGCTTAATTTTGATATTAGCAGCCGCGAGGCACTGAAACACGTGTTTCAAGTGGGCAAGGTGCTCTGTAAATGTCCATGAGAAAACATTGATGTTGTCAAGGTAAATTAGGATGCAGGACATCTTTAAATCATCTAAAGTCATATCCATGGCATGTTGGAACGTAGCCAGGGCATTACACAACCCTTGTGGCATGCGAGTCAGCTGGAACAACCCTCTCAAAGTGATGATTGCACATTTCTCCTGTTCCGCTAATGACAATTTGATCTGCCAGTACCCTGAGATCAGATCCATAGCAGAAAAATAATTTGCCCCACCCAATTGGTCTAACGCATCATCAATATGTGAAAGAGGGTAGGAGTCCTTCTTCAATACATTATCAAATTTACAATAGTCAATAACCACTTGATTTGAGCCATCCATTTTTCTTTACAATAAGCACAGGTGAAGCCCATGGATTGTTTGACAGCTCTAGCATTCCCTGACCAATAAGTTTATCCACCTCGTCAGAGACAACATCTTCCGCCACTTTTGAATGTCTGATAGGTTGGGATTGTATGGGGGGTGATCCCCTGTATCTATCCAATGTACCACCCCTTGAGCGCACCCCAAATCATGATCATCATGGGAAAAAAATATCCCGGTACTTTTCAAATAATGCCACAGCCTTATCTTGCTCTTCCACCAATAATCCTGTGAGCGCTTCCCGTGGAACCACAGTCAGTATGCCAAATGATGAGCAAGCCAGTAGTCCAAGATCCTCCCAATTGCCAAAATCATGAATATTGGTGTACCCCTCTATAGGGACTAAGTGTAGGTAAGCAACCACTTGGTGCCGCTGGATTGTTGTTGCCTTCTTCTCTAAGTTTGCTAGCAGTACTTTAACCTCCCCATTCCCATGTATCAGTAACCCTGGAGCCACATGTGATTAAAGCTACAATTGCTGGTGAGGCGCCATAATTTCTCCATAAAGCCCTTTAGGGACATCAATTTCAAGCCCAGTCCCTACTATGCACTGGTGTCCAGATGGTAGGTTCAAAGTGCTCATTTCCTGAAGCGGGATCCCTCTGTACTTGTATATCTGGCTGGGGAGGGTCCTGGTCTGCCAACTCAGTTGTCAATAATAAACATGAATCACTCTGTCGCTGTACGCTAGATTCATTTGACTAGAGCGGACTGTATCCATTAGGATTCCACAAGAGGAAATATATGGGAATCTGTTGGCCTAAAATAGTAAGAGTTTCCTCCGCCATATTTATCACAACGCCAAATTTCCTCATGAAAGCTGCACCAATTAACATATCATAGTGGTTATTTGGCAAAACCACTACCAGAGCAGACACCTGGATGGACCCAAATCATAGAGGCAACGCGCTATATGCTCCTTCTGACACAGTGCTATGCGTTCCTGCAGTCCTGTATACTACTCGATGGTCCACATCTGGTTTCAAAATAAGTTTAGCCACCAACTGGGTGGAGACTATGTTCACAGAGGCTCCCATATCTATGATAGCGTGGATGTTTGTGTTTTGAACGAAAATGTTGCAGTAAGTACATTCCAAGTAAGAAGAACCATCAGTGTTTATCACTTGTATGTTCAAGGGCTTTGTGTTACTCAAAAAGGAGGAAATACTCTTGCTGACCTGAGGATACTCACTAGTGATTTTTCTACTGGAATGGCTACATTAACCCCTACCAAAGAGGCGACAGACATCGAGGGATCAGTGTTACTGGTGCTGGTCTGTTCCAGGATCTGCCATGAATATGGCATCTGCATGTCCCGGTGGAACTTGGGGCTCTGGGGTGAACTTTTACTCTTAGAGGCAGAAGCAGGGGTATTTAACGAAAGATGCTAGTATAGAAAATCATCTGATCGAGGTTCAAATTCTACCCAAAAAGATGTTTGGGAACTGCTAGGGACAAGTGAATTGGACTCAGCGGAGGTAGAGCATCCTGTCTCTACTCTGCTTGAGCTTTTCCCTGCTCAATTTTCTCAGTTGGCATTGCATACACTTGTGGTTTGCTAGGGCTATTGCCCGCATAATTCCCTCTTCATCCACACTGGAAGCAAGTGTTCATAAAAGGTTCACGTATATAGCTTGTGGCGGAAGGACCAGGTCAGAAGTTGCCAGTATGGTTCCAAGGTCGTGGATGAACTGGTGAAGTGTACATGGGCCGAAAAGGGTCCACTGACTCATTTGAGGGATGAATACGTTCCAGCAGCTGATAACCAAGTCGCTGCAGCCTATATCCTGAAGAGGTTGGAGTGGAGACAGCAGAAATTTTTCAGGCTACGACGGGGCACTGATTGTGGCAGAGAGTTGATGTAAGGTGTTCACGATTTAAATAAGTCTGGCATCTCCATCCAACATGTGAAACATAGCGTTATATAGTTCCTGATGTGGTTTGACAGCCGCCGTCATCACTATACCAACATTCTCAACAGATAAAATGTTAGCTCCAAGTAGGTCATGTGCTTCCGCTGAAAAATGCTCAGCAAATTCTAACAGGGTCTCATTTCAGTAAATCTGTATAGTCATAAAGTAAGCTTTCCATTGGGCCATCTTAGTAGCGCCCCCAAACAGCTGAAAAACAATCACTTTAACTTCTTTGTAGGATACCAAGCTATTTGGAAGATAGCAGGTAACTTGATCAGCGCTTTCCACATCTAAATAAGACAGCAACAGTTTCACTTTTGTCAATCAATAGCCCCTTCCATAGTGAATTCAAAACGCTTAAAGTAGCCATATAGATTCCTGTCATGACTGAAAGGAGGTAATTTTTGATTTGAACGAATTTTCTGTGCTCCAGGTTCCTGCCACAAGGAGCAGGCGAATTGATTTTGGAGCAACTATGAAAACCATCCCTTTGTGCATTATCATACAGCTGGCCGGATGGACTCAAATCCATTGAAAAGACTCAGAAGAAGTGGTGTCATGCGGGGGGTCCATTGTACCACCTGAGGGATATTCATTTGCTAATCCATAGCATTCTTCCCTGAATCGCCACTAATTGCCCCATTTCCCCCAGCTCTGGCATGCCCCACAAACTGTTTGTTGATCAACTGCTCTGCTTTAATCAAATAGTATCTACACTGGCCATTCTGAAATTCCTGTTGCAGCGTTTTATAATGATGTTGCAACTTTCAGCAGAATTCTCTCTCAACGTTCAGTTTTTGTTCCATGGCTTGTAATTGTGAGAGGACCTCTTTAATTATGCTCTGCAGTTGGGTTTGCTGCCAGCTAGCGTTATCCGCTTGCTGATTGGTGTCATTTATTTGATTAATGAGGGAGGCTTATTCCTGTACCAATTCCTCATTGGCCCATCAAAGGGTATCAAGGCACCCTTGCATGTCTGCATACTCTCTTGTCTCACCAATCGGAAGAGTGAAGGCTTGTTGGCGCTCAGCCTGACTAACAACTTTCAGTTGTGTAACCCAACAAATAAGCTGGAGATAATTGTGAGATGTTGACCAAAAGATAAGCGCATTATCTGCCGTTCGCTGGGTACTCCATTCAATATGAAGTTGTGTTAATTCAGCTGACAATGAGCCAACTTGGACCGCCACTTGCCATTCCATCAGTGTCATTTTTTCCCTAAGCTGGGCGATCACGGCTTTGAGAGCTTCCACTCATTCAGCTAGATTTTTCATAAAGCGCTCATTATTATTTCCCAACGTTGTTACATCCTGAATCCACTCCACCAATAGGCCATGCTGATTCAAAAGTTCTCTTATTACTTGAGGTAGTTCTAAATTTAACTGTGGTACCAAAAAGTCCAATTGATGGTAGATGTCCCCCACGCGATGGTCCATCTGTACCAGCACCCCTTGTACTTCTAAAACAAATGATCAAGGCGGTCGAGCAAGAGGTGAGTATCATTTTATTGTGCTCAAGCAAACTGTAATACATCTAAATTTCTATATTGTGGCAAGCCAGCACACACAGTAGCTGGCAAATTGATGGTTGCACACAAGCGACCAAATATTCCTTATAACTCTGTGGGTACCAAGGCGGTGATCCAACCCCATTGTAGTCATGTCCAAATAAGACATGTACAGGGCATACCGATTTTCTTGGTCTCATTGGTTATAGAATAAGACCAGGCGTTTTCTCCAGCCTCATCTTTGTACAAGCGATATACATGCAACAGCCACTCCATGATATTCTGCAACTGCTGAGGAGTCACATTTATGGAGCATCCTTGTTGGTTGGTCATCAGCTTAGGGCAATTCTCTATTTGCAAATTGATCGTAACTTCATCATCCCCTGGTTTGGTCACAGTAACTAATGTCAATTCGTTGTTAGGTGCCTCTCGTGCTTCTTCAGCTTACCACTCACAGAACCTGATCAAATTATATCAGAACAAATGAGGGCTAGTCATCATAACCTATTGTTGAATGACTACAGTTGACCAGTGGCCCCATGTAGTGAGCACCACTGTTAATTCTCATTGTCTAGGCTTGATTCCACTGAGTCAGTTTGCACAAGACATTAGCCACTGAGCGCCAAATTGGATGATATGAGGATCATTGACTTCCTAATAAAACTCAACAAACTATGTATGGAGCTATCGCCCATTATTTCGACCTTTATTTAATATAAATTGCAGACTTATCTGCAATCACTTATCACCCAGAAAAAGACCTTCTTCTTAATCCTCCATGTGACTCTTTATATCTCGGTTTCCCAAGCCAGATGCATCCTCAGCTTGGTAGTCCTCTATTCATCTTCCCTTTTTAGATACTCCCATTTGTATCAAATCTTGGCATAATTCCCATCAGTTCGCTGAATGTTTGTCATTTTGCTTGATTATAATTTGTATACCCTTTTTCATATATCTCAAGGCTCGTCTCAATCCCCCTCTGATCCGCCAGTATGAGTAGCATATCGTCCAGTCATATCAACTTCCTGACAACTACCCTTCCAGGATGGGTTGTGCTTGAAAACTCTACGCTCCTGTCCAAAGTCTGGTATGTAGCCCATGATATAGCCTTTTCCCTCTTTCTTCATCTCTTTATACGCCCTCCTACAAGGGTGGCTTTGGTTAAACAGCCCACCGCCAGTGCACCTGGACGTCATGTTTGGCCCTCGCCATAGTGGTGGTATGGGCCTGCTCAACTTTGAGGCCCATGCCGCCATACTTGGCACCTGGCTTGCTGCAGTCACCTCCCCCTCACTCCCAGCCCAACACTGGTCATGTGCAGCCTGCTCCAATTTTTCCCGCACCCTGGCCTCAGCAATCCTACCCACTCCCATTCTCTGCTAAACTATCTGGCCTCTCATCCCTCTGCCGCAGCCTACATGGGACGTCACCCCATTTCAAATAAATTCTCCTCTCCATGCAAAGAGCTGAGTGGAGAATCAGCATCTATGGTCACACCGCCCAGAGGGATCGCCCTACTCCCGTTTCAAACAAGAAGTCCATGGGCAAGTCGTTTTAAACAAATTTGGTACTCCAACGTACTCACCTCATTGCCCGTGTGGACTACCTTGGCAAACTTGACATCCCATACTATTTGGAGACCCAGAAGGACATTTGGCGGTACAATTACCATCCTCTTTTACAACCCCATATTCGCGCCCATGTGTGGAGATGCCTGAGAAAAGTGTACCTCATGGCTGAGAGGTCCAATGCCTCTCATACTTCATGAGTTGTATGTTGTCAATATGGATCTTTAGCCCATCGCTTGGAAGATTCCCACCTTCACAGGAAATTCAGCAGGATTTTATGAACCTTTTTTTTGCCATGAGAGTGATCAGGCTTTCAGCATGTCTAAAAACATCTTCACTTTTTCCATGACCTCCCCTATCCACCCATTGCTCCATGCCTTAATTGTTGCAATCATGCTATGGATGATACACACCATTGTACTTAATGCACTCTCTGGCACTATCCTAACCCTACGTGAATCTGTGCATTGCTTCCATTCCCACCTTACAGATTACTTTAAGCTTGGTTGTTTGGCCACCTGCCATCCTGCCAACGCCGGTTGGTGTCATCCTGGTTCCCATTTGATTCCTCTCATTGGATCCTTTCCTTCATTCATGTCCAGGTTTGGCCCAAGCCTCCCCTGTCACTCCCCCTCTTCCTTCCACTGGCAGTCCCTCTGGCAACAGGAGATAGCTATGGCTCCTCTGGGGTGCCCCTCGATTTTCTTGGTGTTTTTTAGTTGGAGTTAATTAGAAGTGCCCATCCAATAGTTGGCCTTAACCAAGAAGAATTTAAAATTTAAAACTTCTTGTAATTTAGGCATCATTAACTCTTGATTACAGAGTTCAATGAATTTATTACACAGCCAACAAAATAGCCTCAGAGGAATCAATCATGTTTAGTTCAAGTAAAAAAGTAAATTTGTGTATATTTCCACTTCTATCAAATTTAGGTAATTTTTTGATTAAATGGAACCTGTACACTGTTACACATTGGCATGGAGGCCACAACGATTATGATTGAACTTAAGGTCTAGTTGACTGAGGGTTGAGCTTAAAATTAACTTTAACCGCCAGTAAAGTTGGGGTTTAAGACTCAAGCAAGACCTCATCACCTGCCACAATCTTAATACTGAGTGAAGTGATAATTTAACTCAGCAAAAGTAAACTTACAAACTTTTTTTCACTTCGATCAACTAAATTGAAACCAGCTTACATTTTTAAAATACAAAAACCAGCTGCTCATGTTGAGCAATTAAAACAGAATGTCGATTCTATTGACGCCTGCTGCCCTGGCTTGGGGTAGTAGTGTGCCGCCTTCTGGTGTCCTTTGGTTACCACCAAAAAGTGTCCAGGCTGGCTCTGCTAGCCCTCCCAATGCCGCCATGCGTTACATCCCATCTTGGGACTTAGCCCATCATCTTTCAAGCTTGCAGGCAGTGCTCAAGAGCCCTTTGGTGCTCCCTCAGAGCAACCTGTGTTTTGGCCTCCAGGTCGAATATGGGAATCTTTTCCCATACACAAGCGCAGCCATCATTGAGATAGCCACGGCAGTTTTTAAACCCACAGGTTATATTGACTTTCGCCCTTTTAAGGGATATTTTGACCTCAGATTTTGATCCAAGGCTGATGTGGAAGCAGCATCTAAGCTGCCAATCATCTATAAAAATATTCCGCTTCCTACTGTTTACACATAGATCCCAGATGAAACAACTTTTGTGGTCCAGTTTGCCAGATTGCCATCATTTCTCTCCCCCAAATGCCTTCACCATGAACTGAAGAAGGGTTTGACCATTTATGGCGCAGACCATGTTTTGCAGTTTGTGGTTCCCAGTGGGGCAGGGCAGTTGGCAGGGCCTCGCACCTTTGTGACAATCCTCCCTTTCCATTGTGACACAAACCTTGTGATTCCCCCCAAATGTTTATCATATCCGCACCTGATCACCCTTTTTGGGTGTATGTCAAAAACAGCCATACCATATGCCCCTTATGCTTCAAATTGGATCATTCAAAGCGCAAGTGCCATCAGCTTCTGGCTCCATCACTTTTGACATTCCTCCTTCTGGCGTCAAGCCAGCTGCTGCCTCACCCAAATTTTTTGAGTGGGGCATGATCCTCCTGCCCCCTATCTTGGTTAATTCTGGTGCTGCTTCCAAAGCAGCAGCCTATCAAAATTTGAATTTTTTTAAAAATTTGCCAGAATTATGGAATACTGAGCTGATGGCTAAGACAGTTTTGGCTGAGCTGCCATGGTCAACTGTTCGCAGCCAATCAGGTTCTGCCACTGCACTGACTCCAGTGGCTGGCCTGGCATTAGCTGATTAAAATCCATTTAAAGTGCTCATGTTGGGACTTTGGGGGAGGAACTCCAACTTAGCCCCTACAAATCAGGGCCCCCAAGCCCCCAGCAAGTTAATAGGCCATATAGGCCCTAAGTAAAGCTAAAATTGGAAAGAATATAGATGAGAAACGGTGAGTTTATTATAATGATCCTCAAGGTATTTATAGGACCTTGATGGATCAGGAAGGAAAGGAATTGGAAAGTCTCAGCTTTGATTGCTGACAATGATTTGAGGTAAATAAATGAATAATATTACAAGGGGAGCAGGACCATCTTGCCATAATTCACCGGTGGTCCCAAAAGGGTAACTTGATTTGGGTGCAAGCACCAAAATGGATTTTGCCGCGACCTGATTAAGTTCTAACATCCTCATCATTAGTTACTGGTGTCAAATTTGAACTAAACTATAATTTTTTTTAAAGCTGATCCCCAATACTTCAGATCAGGCTTAACCCAAGTTAATGGTGAGCCCAATATGCCATCCGCATGTAGGCAGGTCATGACCCCTAGTCAGGGCTTCCCCCAATTTAAGAGAGAATCCTGAAAGCTTGAATGGATTGATGATATAAATTGGCCTTACAATGTTAAGCCCAAATTTTGCCTTGGAGGATTTTTTTGTAAATACTCCCAATTCTGTCCCCGCTGTTTTTGAGCTAAAAATGGCTTTCCTGCATATAAAAATATAAACAAAATGGAGGTAGAAGCAGCAGCTGCGCCTGCCAATACCTCCTCCGCCAACATCTTCATGGGGCGATGGAACCTCTTGTTGAGGGTATTCCCATCCCAAATTTCCCCCATGATTTTGATGAGGATGCAAAATATGAAATTAAGGAGCTCGCTTTTGGTGTGAGCTGGGCCTGCATTGATGCAGCAAAAACATCTCTTTTTGACCCTATTTATCCCCAAACCTACCAGCGCATCAAGTCTTTCACTTGTGTGCCAGCTCTCATCACCTTTGCTGAGCATCAACTTGCTCAGTACATTGAAGCAATAGACACCGCTTGCCTCATTAATGAAGAAAACCCCCAAATTATACCTCCTTATGCCACATGTCGCTGATGCTCCCACCCCAATGCTGTCCGTCATGGTCTGCCAGCTAAAGCGTGCACCAGACAAAGGGTTCCCAAAGCAACCTCACCTTCAGATATGGCTTCTTAGGCTGTTAGATAAGGTGCCATATTAGGTTCTTTTATTTATAATAATCCCTTTGTTTGGCTGTTGGGATTTCGCCCATATTCCCAGCCTGCTAGATTACCTGGAATCGCTAGGAAAAAATTTTCTAAGGCGAAGTGAATTGGAAATTGGTTGGCCCAAGTTTCAGAGTAACTATGTTCAGAGGATTTTGGGATATTTGCATGGTCATATCCATCAGGGATCAATCTGGATGAATACTTAAGATCTCATTGGGTGGAGTTGGTGACAAAATAGGGGCATCTGATAGCGATTAACTGTCAGGTGTACCAATTGGGATCGGTCAGGTTTCATCACCAACTGATTGGGATTAAATAGCAAGTTGCAAGGCAAATGATGCCACCTGCAATTAGCAAATCGATTGGTTGGTGCATGACCTGCCTTAATGGGTACAGAGTCCCATTACCTAAGCAGATTGCTAGCCAAATATGGTTGGTTCGCTTGGATTGAGAGAAAAACATTAGGGACATGTTTTCCAACTCTTTCTGTTTAGGTCTTAAGGATGTCCAACAATGGAATCCTAGCCAGGATGGGGAAAACCATCACTGCTAAGAGGAGGATGGGTGATTCAATGGCAACGGCTGCAAATGATCAAAGAGGTGTCAACCGAGGGTTAGATGACCAAATCCTCACTATAAATTCCCTAGGATTTACTTTAATAAAAGACAGATAAAATTGGAGTAATTAGGAGAACATAATTATATAGTTCTAAGTTATTCATTCAGTATATAGTTTAAGAAGTAAGCTATCATCAGTTTCCATTGTGCTGTTCTATCTCAAGGATATTATTGCTGTGTGCAATAATTGGAAGACTCTTAGAGAAAAGAGTAAACATCCAAGTGGTGATCTAGAGAAAAAGGAGACACAATTGGGGATAGCTGCTGACTGTGTGTTGGACCAAAGAGACTGTCACCAGGGTATCTCAGCAAAGATTGGGTGGAAAGTGCAAGGGAACAAATCTCTACGAGTACAACATCACAAGTATTTAATTGGGAATACTGGACGAGCGTTGGGCCAAAATATAAGAATTCATACTCAACTATGGATAATAGTTGTCATACTATTATTGAACGATAATCTACTATTCAATATGACAAAGTGCACGAGGAAACTGAACCTGTGCAGTAAAAAGATTACTAGGGGATGTAAACTGATAATAACCTTTAAGTAAATTTTTACAAGTTGGTGCTCACTACAGGGGTAGTTGAGTTGCAGAATTTATAAGAATGTTGTACAAAAACGAGCTATGAAAACTGTGAACTGAGTTAGCCACTGTAAACCAGAATGCTATAAACTCAGCAGACCATCAAGAGTTGCAGCCTTGGAAGAATGACTCGCCAAGGTGGAGGAAGGGATAGAGAACGTTGCAAGCTTTGGGAACGAGTTACTTGGATAAGTAACTTTGTTAAAGAAGAAAGAAGGGGACCTCATTTGAGAGGTCTTAAACCTGAAAATGGAGCAAGAAGCGGATCATATTCATTTAAGAAATTTTGGTGTGGATATAGAAAGATTAATCAAACAAGTGGAGAAACTTAAAGCTCACAAATGTGTTTGTGAGCCCAATATAGTAAGAGATGCCAAAGAAAGAAGTCCTTGCACAGTACTTGGGATGTCAAATACCCCAAGGAACAAACCTCCCACTTTTAATGTCATTTTGGAGATGATGCATGAAGTCACTCCTCAAGTTAGCCAAGTAGCTGAGCTGAGAGAATTGGCCAGAAATAACTAGGAGGAATTTAAGGCAACGCCAAAATTGCCAACGTTCCATCAGGATAACGCCCCAGCATTTTTCTGACTGTTTGACATAACCATGAATGGCTACGGGGATTGTCAAAAGGCGTTGATGGTTATGAATTGCCTAGACACTGACTGTCAGGACTTAGTGTTACCTCACCTGGAGGGGGACAGCTGGTCATATGCTGAGGCAAAGGTGGCCATCATGAAAGACTTTGGGAGTCTGACATGCATGTTGAAGCGCAAACAGGAATTTATGGGAATCCAGTTCCATAAAGATGAGTCTCTAGCTAGCTTCGCGGATCATTTTTACCAGGAGTCGCAGATCTTGGTTGGAGCAAAAGTATTGGATGACTTTGATGCCAGAATCGCCTTGCAAGAGGCCCTTCAGCCCTATCATGATTTGCATCACATGATGTCTTCCATGTTCACGATGGAGATAACTACCTCACAAATGGTAGATAATTTGAAGATTTTGGGAGTGACATTTGATGCCCCAAACAGAAGCTCCAAATCTAATCCAGTACTCAATATGAATTCCATGAAGGGAAATGAAGGAGCTAAAGAGACGACCAATTGAACTGTGCCAGGGAATAAGCCCAAAGAATTCAGATGGTTGAACAAGAAGGAAAAGGTCTGCTACCAATGTGGCAGGAAAGGACATTTCGCCGTGCACTATAAGAAGCTGAAGGATCAGATCAACGTGGTCCAGGCCAAAGAGTCAGCAGCCTCCAAGAAATTGGGAAATGGGCCCACAGCCTAGATGGGGAACAGTCTAGAGCTGCAGAGAAGCCTGTTCCTCCTGACATTATGACTGAAGAAATTGATATCAGCGATCTGTTCATAGATGATAGCAGAATCAGCTGAATCAAGTGGTCAATTTGGATGTAAATGCTGTGACCAGAGCCGGGACAAAGAAAATTGACCCTGAGATAATCAAGTAAGTTGCCCGGCCATATGCCCAACAACTGGCGGACAAGATTCAAACTGCTGAGAATCCTGAAAAATTATCTGAAGTCCGTTTAGATGAGGCCAATCTTTCAATCCCCCTTAGCGTGATTAAAAATTATTTCCTAATCTATTGTCACAATTTAATTACACCCTAGATTCATCTAATAACGCCGCTATTCACTCAATAAACACTATATTGCAATACTCTGAATGTACATATATAGACATACAAGTGAATTGAGTGTGGGTGAGGGTGATTTTCAACAGTAGAGCATCTATAAATATCGTCTCAACCAAGCTGGTAAAGAGGATGAAGATCTTACTGGACTTGGAACATAAGAGGGAATATGGGACAGCTGGGCCAAACACCACCATCTACTGTAAAGCATATAGTGCATTGCCACTACGATTTGGGTCATTGGTGGTATCTGCGCCAGCAATAGCTTTAGCCAAACAAAACTATGACATTCTGATTATAATGGTGTTTCTACAAAAATATGGAGTTAAATGTAACTTTGAGGATAATATGTTGACCATATTTGGTCAAATGTTATCATTGGTATATCAGAAGGATGGTGAATCTCCGCTGAATTAAAGAAACAACTTCATAAATCTAAATTACAATGATGGCATTGTCCCAATTCAGTACCAATTAGTTGGTATAAAGTGACACAAAATGCTGGCAGAAATTCTAGAGAACTGGGGAATTCCACTAAGGTTCAAGAATGAGAGGACCATACCTCCAGGATTGCAGATAATAGTAAACACAGGGTTGACATTGGAGATACTTGGGCTGTTGTATGGGGAGGTTGGAAGCCCCTGGAAGAAGTCCAGAGTGGAGACATGGGTGGTTCCTGGAATAATAATGCTAGGCCATGGAGAAATTCGAGTTTTCCTGGCGAATTTAAGTGAAAACCCAATGAAGATCAAGAGGAATCAGATCATCGCATTTGTTCATCTGATCCTAATGGCCGAATATAGAAGATTTCACAATTTTAGGACTCTCAATGAGATGGGACTACTGGCTGGGGTAACCAAAAGTATCAACCTATTGGTTGATTGAGAGAAGCTCGCTGATTTGTTGGAAGGCCAGAAAGAGAAGGTGCTTAAATTGTATAAAAATGGAAAATATTTGACCAGGATGACCACAATTTGGGATGCACATGAGACATGATCCACAAGGTTGACACTGAAGAAAATTTGCGCAATTAGGATGAGAACAATCTGACAATTGAAAGCTGCCAAAGAAGTAGTGGATGATGAAATCAGAAAACTAGTGAAGCATGGGCTTCTAGTTCCATCATCAAGTCCATGGGCGATTCCAATTCTGATCGTGAAGAAAAAGGATGGATCCAACCGGGTGGTGATTGACTACCAAAGGCTAAATAAAATTACGAAGAAGGATTTGTATCCCCTACTGAGGATTGAAGATGCACTAGATCATTTGGGAGAAGTGAAGTATTTCTCCACAATGGATCTGATCTCGGGATATTGGTAGATTGACTTGCCAAAGGAAGACCAGGAAAAATGCGCAATTATTACCATGCAGGGGCTATACCAACTGACGAGGATGACCCAGGGTCTATGTAATGCGCCTGCAACGTTTCAGAGGGTCATGGATGTGATATTGAGCGACTTGAAGTTTTCATGCGTCCTGGTATATCTGGAGAATATAAACGTGTTCAGTAGGACGTTTACTTATCACATACACCACTTGGAAGAAGTATTTAAGCAACTGTCCATGGCTAACCTGAAGATCAAGCCAAGGAAGTTCCACTTCTTTAAGAAAGAGTTATAATATCTGGGATTAATAATCAACTCCAGTGGATTGCAGCCGCAAACCCAGAAGATAGCAGCCATAGAACGGATAGCTGTACCAAAGTGTGTCCAAGACATCCAAGTATTCCTTGGGATGGTCAGATACTACAGAAGATTTGTTCAGGACTTTACCCAAAATAGCCGAGCCATTATTCATTTTATTATAGGATCCAAAAAAGGAATCATATGGAATGAAGAGGCCCATGACTCCTTCGATGAGCTATGCTGGTATTTAATAGATTTTCAGATTCTGAAATACTTAAATTTTGATTAGGAGTTTATTTTCAAACTGATGCTTTGTTGATAGCAATTGGCGCCATACTAAGCCAAGTAGATGAACTTGGGGACGAACATCCAATGGCGTATGTGAGCCAGACACTCTCAGCCGCTGAGAGGAACTACACTGTCACTGAGTGGGAATGCCTTGCAGTCATTTATGCATGCAAGCAGTTTTGGGTGTACATCCATGGAATGCACTTTAAGGTGGTAACGGACCACTCTTTGCTGTGGTGGCTGCACAATTCAAGAGAGCCAGAAGGATGACTGGCCTGATGGGCACTTAAGCTCCAGGATTATGATTATGAGATTGTTCACCGATCAGGGGCTTCTCACCAGAATGTGGATGGCTTATTGCAGTTACCAATGGTCTAGATGGTATACCTGCAGGCAGATGAGCTATTCCAGAGAATAGTCGATGGAAAAATCAGGGATAGGCCCCAAGAAATACAAGGTGCACTTCAGAAAGTGATGGAAAACACCGAGACCATGGATGGACAAGTATTTAAGATGATCAACAGGAAGCGGTTATTATTCCTGAAGCTGTCAGAAAGATCAGCTATAGTGCAAGCATCTCACAAGGTTGTAAGGCATGGAGGACTGAGGAAAACAACCAACCATATTCTACATTACTATTACTGGGAATTCATCAACTATGATGTTGCGGATTATCTAGCTTGTTGCGTGGAGTGCCAGCTGCATAAACCACATAAGAATACAACAGGATACTGATTGGTCCGCCCTGATTTGCCTGGCACATAGTGTCCATTGACATGATGGGACCGCTGATGATGAGCACAGGGGGAGTCAAGTACATTATAGTTGCCATCGACCATTTGATGAGATGGGATGAGATGAAAGCCCTAACAAAAGTAAATGCTACCAGTACCGCAAGGTTCATACTGGATCAAGTAATATACTGGCTTGTATGCCCATAGGTCCTGCTTAGCAATAATGGGACCAACATCACATCTCATGTGATCCTAAGATTAAATGAGATAATGGGGATTAGAGGAGTCATGCCAGTACCTTACCAGTTGGAGATGAACGTATTGGTAGAACGGGTGAATGGAACGTTGGCTGCAACGCTGAGGAAGCTATTTGCAGGAAGAACTTCCGCGTGAGGAACATACCTGAGTTTGGTGACGTTCGCCTACAATATTAGTCATCATATGGTGATGGGAAAGATGTCATTTGAGTTGTTGTATGGAAGAAAGGCCACGTTGCCACCAATTTTATATTTGGTGGTGAAACCTACGTCGGGGATGAGTACCAAGCAATATTTGAACTGACTGACAAATATCCTGATTGATATGCAATTGCAAGCATTTGATACAACCTTGAAGAAAAGGATACAAGCGAAATTGATGGATGATAAGAACCAACCGGCCTTAGAAGAATATCAAATAGGGGAAAGAGTTGCCTATTGCAATATGCATGGTTTCAGAAGAAGAAAAAACTAGATGCATTGTGGTCAGATCCATTTGAAGTGATCGCCAAGATAACGGCTGATGCCTACTCCATCAAGAATCTCTTGGATAAAAGAGTTGTGAATTGAGTCCATGCTAATTCTAAAGTGATGGATTGATGAGAAAAAGAAAAGAGTTCCCAAAGGACTGATGAACCATTAAGTTGGTCATGTCCTGATGATTAGATAAAGTCCAAAAAAGGACCTTTGAACCAATATAGATGGCTAAGTCCAAAAAAGGACCTCTGAATCATAGAAAACTGCTAGGTTTAAGTATACCTAGGATCCAGTTTGGGGGTTTTAAAATAAAAAGATGGACCGCTGAACCAAAACAAGGTCAAGTAACATAGAAAAAAGAAGAATGAAGATAAAAAATTGATAAAAAATATTGTAAAAAAGATTATAAACTGCATAGAGAAAAAACTTATTTAATTTTATTTTTTATTAATTGTTCTTGATATGGGGATGATTACGCCTATGTCGCCTCTTGGGGGAGGGAGGATGGATCATTGTAGAAATAAACAGCCTGTCAAAATCAATGTGAGATCGGAAACTAGTGAGGGCTAGACCTACACAAAACCACGTTCTTTGAGTGGATGCAGAGCCCAGTGAGAAAGCGACTAGGGGAAGGGAAATTAAGATGTCAGATGAAGTTAATAATGAAACCCCAGAGTGGGGAGGAAAGCAACAGTATAAGAAGAGGCAATTGTTAAATAACCCCAATACAGTACCCAAGCTGGAAGATTAGTCTTGAGCACCTGACGACGGGATTCATCAAGAACACCAGACATGTGGGCCAGCAATGAAAAAGGAATGCTTGATGGGGTTGTCAAATCATGCCCCTATCAACGCCATCAGCAGAAGATAATGATGGGAAGCGCCGGCAAAGAGATAGTCATTCAGGGAGCAGATTGCATCCCACAAGTGATGATGATGGGCTTCTTGGAAGCTAAAGCTGAACAAACGGTGGAACCTGGGTGAGGCTGGAAGCTTCGTGGACCAACTTCAAAGAACTTGGACAGCAAAGCGAAGAGCATAAGTGGCAATATCCTGATCCAGGATGTTATCAAGATCAGAGGGATTCAGTGCTAGGGACAAAGCCTCAGTGACTTGGGCTTGGAGTTCAGCTTAGGGGAGCTCAAAGTGAATACTGTTACAGATGGTAAGCTCAGTAGCCAGAACAGAGGGTTTGTAATATTGTCTGATTCAGAAGAGGAACTCAGGAAGCAGGTCTGACCCAGCAAGAAATGAGCGATCAAAGCAAACAACTCAATCTCCAGAGCATGTATGACAATGGTCAGTGCATCAGAAAAAAGAGCCAAATCCAGGAGAGTTTAGAATACAACTCCAGAATTGATGGCAGAGGAAGAATCAGCTGAGAGTTGATAGAAATGATAGCCAGCCTGGTTTAGGAGGGATTAGTTACCATTTATGGTAATTTGTTGGAGGACTAGCCACTGGCGCCAGACTAGGTGTACGAGTCCTAGAAGGATCATAGAAGAGGTTCCGCCAAGCATCCTGACTCATCTGCTGAAAGAGACGGAGGTCCTGATTAACCAACTATTCAGAAGCTGCTGGTATTGTAACTCAGAATTTGACATATGAGCTGGATGAGAGGGGGATGTTGGACTTATATGGAAGTCAACATTATGCACTCTAAATTCATTAAGCTCCAATTTTGGAGAAATTAATCTCAAAATTAATGGGATAAGCTCTCCAAGAGAAGCATTAGGAATGGCTTGAGATTAGAGGTTATGAAAGAAATAACAAGGGCGAATAAAAATAAGTATTCTTAATTGAGCCATGAAACAAACATCGATGGCAAGAGTCTCCTGTCTAAGAAGAGGAGAAAATCAGGAAATCAAGGATGCCAGACCAAGAATCCTGAATATAACAGTGGGTCATATGCCCTGATGGGGGAAAACCAAATCCTGGGACTAATATCATCACAAGTAAATTGATCAGCCCGGCATGACAGTATATTGTGGGGATCACACTCTGAGAAGGCAGTAGAGAGGAGGAAGAGGAAGAGCGCCATATGCTGATGGTCATCCCAAGCAGCATAGAGTATTGACAAGTGTGCTCTGCTTGAACCAATTAAGTATTCTACCAAGTGTCCAAAGTGGTGTTCTCATGCCCCAGTCCTTTTCTCGCTGGAAATCTAGGCAAGAGGGGGGATGTGTTGGGATTCTTGCCCATATTCCCAGCCTGCTAGATTACCTGGAATCGCTAGGGGAAAATTCCTAAAGCAAAGTGAATTGGTAAGCATTTGGCCTGAGCTTTGGAGGAACTATGTTTGGAGGATTTTTGGGATATTCACCTGGTCATAAACATTGGGGATCAATCTGGATGAATACTTAAGATCTCATTGGGTGGAGTTGTTGACAAAATAGGGGCATCTGATAGTGATTAACTATCAGGTGTACCAACTGGGATGGCCAGGTTTCATCACCAACTGATTAAGAATGAATAGCAAGTAGCGAGGCGAGTGGTGCCACCTGTAACTAGCAAAATGATCAGTTGGTTGTGACCTACCTTAATGGGTAATAAGTCCCATTACCTAAGCAGGTTGCTATCCAAATATGGTTGGTTTGCTTGGATTGATAGGAAAACGTTAGAGACACGTTTCTGAATCTTTCCATTTAGGTCTCAATGATGTCCAACAATGGAATCCTAGCCAGGATGGGGAAAACCATTACTGCCAAGATGCGGATGGATGATTCAATGGCAACGGCTGCCATTTCAAAGAGGTGTCAACCAAGGGTTAGATGAACGAATCCCCAATATAAATTCCCTAGGATTCACTATAATAAAAACAGATAAAAAGGAGTAATTAGGGGGGTGGAAGGCGAGTTGGTAAGGGCGTACGGCTACCAACCTGAAGGTTGCAGGTTAGATTCCCGCCCTTTGCACATTGATTGGGGTGCCAGCCAAAGGAAGCTATTGGCGGTTAGTAGATTTAATAACACGAAAACCTTACCCATGATGTAACCAGAAAAATTTGAGTCCCAATCTGGAGGTGGAAAAACTTTCTTCAATGGAGTTGACCCTGTTCATGTTTCATGTCGTTTCTTTCTTTTGGTAATGCCTGTCCCCTGGTCAGCTTGCCTCAGTTAAATAAAAAAGGAGTAATTATGAGAGCAGAGTTATATAGTTCTAAGTTAATCATTCAGTATATAGTTTAAGAAGTAAACTATCATCAGCTTCCATTGTGCTGTTCTTTTTAAGGATATTATTGCTGTGTGCAATAATTGGAAGACTCTTAGAGAAAAGAGTAAACATCCAAGTGGTGATTTAGAGAAAAAGGAGACACAATAAGGGATAGCTGCTGACTGTGTGTTGGACCAAAGAGACTGTCACCAGGGTATCTCAGCAAAGATTGGGTGGACAAGAGCAAGGGAATGAATCCCTATGAGTATGACATCACAAGTATTTAGTTGGGAATACTGGATGAGCGTTGGGCCAAAATATAAGAATTCATACTAAACTATGGATAATAGTTGTCATACTGTTATCAAACAATAATCTTCTATTCAATATGACAAAGTGCACAAGGAAACTGAACCTGTGAAGCAAAAAGATTACTAGGGGATGTAAACTGATAATAACCTTCAAGTAAATTTTTACATTGGCTTATTTGAAAATAAAGATGCGTGGTGGCTCCCCCTTTAAGTTAAGCACCACTAGTGCCAAAAAAGAGGTAAACTTGAATTTATCTGATCAATTAACCCATAAAATGATGGCGTTCCACCATAATCTTTTTTCAGCAACTTCAAGATTCTGGTTAAAAGCAATAAAGTGTGTCTTTAACACATGGATCTCTTGTCCATTTAATTAGAATAAAGTATGAAATGAGCTAAGCTCCATGACAGAATTAACAAGTAAGCTAGAAGGGTTACTCAACCTCTGCTACAAGCTGTCACGGCGGAGTTTGGGGTCCTCTAAAGTATCTACAAGAGCAGAAACTTGGGTATCCTGAGGTAACAAACTATCTGAGCCTGAACCCAGAAGCCCAACATATCTTAACTATATAGATGAATAAGTGGACCAAATTTATGTTGTCCCTTTATAGCAGCTGCTCTGGAGTTCCTAAAGTCATGTTGGGGTATCAGGAGAAATACTCTTACTTATAATCATAAATGAGATAATATAGAGTAGCAATTGTGCCCCAAGAAGTGAGCACCAAATGTGGAGATTGGCGCTTGGTATTGTACCTTAAAACTACATGTCTGCTAATACACCAAACTAGGCACTGTATGAAGACAGTGTCCTTTGGAGAACAAAAATGGGAAAAAGACCTTAATTATTTTAATTAGCATTATAAAAATTAATTACACTCTGTATTATTGAGTACTGACAGTGGCTTAAAGGCATTTCCCAAAAATCATCTTTGCTTATTGAGATATTACTTTACCACCAACTAATGACAAAAGGAGTCCCTTTTTAGTGACAGCTCCCTGCTGATATGCTCAGTCATCCTTTCTTCTTTTTGGTGCAATTATTTGACAGTGGAACAACACTAGGAATTTTGAGGCAATATTATAATAATAAGTACATGGTTGATAAACCAGCAACTTTGGGATAATATCCATAATACCAATAGTCAACCTATTATAGTAAGATTCTTGCGGAAAGGCTAATGAGAATAATGATAAGCTATTGAATGTCTAGTTTTTATACTGCCATGGGACAAGGTAATAATGAATGATCAATAATGGTGATAAGAAAACAAGGCCCAAAGGCCACAGTAATCAAGATAAACAATCGAGTTGCACTAGTGAAGAGTAAAGATTTGATCTTTCAGCACATCTACTAATTTCTGCCAGATTCAGTCAAGGGTGCTAACATAAATTTAATACAAACTCAGCAATTACAACAAACCATGGGCTGTGAAGCCAAATACATTTTATTTAACCCTTATAATATTACTTTAAAAACATAAAATTAATCAGATAATGTTATAAACTGATGACTGGTCAAAACAAAATCAACAATGAGTCTAGTCCCTTCTGGATACATTAGTCAAGTCAATATTCTAATAACTTAAATCTTAGAAATTTGCCCACCCTGCCTTATTTCACATGATACACTTGCTAGTATTATACCATAAAGATCTCCAACGTCACATAGTCAACTAATTGGCGTTGAGACAAGCATATGATAATCTCTAAACTTTGACCTCTAGACATTTAGGGGAAAGATAATTTATAATGAGTTTTAATGAAAGTTTATCATTCAGCTTCAATAACAAGTAATTACCATTGACTATGATGTAGTTAAATCTGTGGAGGAGGCAATAAAGATTTTTATACAGAGCTTAATGAATCTGCCATCAAGACCAGATCCATACTCTAGAGAATTTGAGAAATAATTCTTCATGCAAGAAGTCCAAACCAACAGTGAACTCTTGCATAAAACTTCTGATGCTAAGTGTTATAGAATTGACGTTATTGTTGAGATACGCCATAAACAATTTTGCGCAGGGTTTGACCCACTGAGCAATAAGTCCAATGATATGAGGATCGTTGCCCTTGAAACAACAGAAGTAAACTTATTTAATAAATATGGAGCACTTGCTCTCAAAATACTCTTATTATTATATATAATATCTACAGCAAGTACGCGCTGTTCCACTCACTCAAAACTATTAACAAACTCCTTTCTCAATCATCTCATCTCACTTATATTGTAGAAACTTTGGATGATACCACTTTCATGGTTAGTAATTCACATCGCCATATCTCATTGGTTCCGCCAATTCTTCATTTGTTAATTTTCATGATCATCTAATTTGAGGTGATTTACCAACAACCCAATATCGCCTTATTTCGAGGCGCAGAATAATCATACTCATATAAAACAACAGATTTCATCCGTTCTGCCATATTTTAAATTTATTGTGGGGAAGGCTGACCATGGGACGGGCACTTCCGAATATGACTCAGACGAGACAAAACTTAGTACCAGGGGAGGCACCCCAGAGAA
Organism: Massospora cicadina; assembly: GCA_022478985.1. NCBI lineage: Eukaryota > Fungi > Entomophthoromycota > Entomophthoromycetes > Entomophthorales > Entomophthoraceae > Massospora > Massospora cicadina. The sequence continues at coordinate 75,274 of JAKSZP010015921.1, read as the reverse complement.
GCGATGCTATCTCTTATTGCCAGCGGGAACGCCACTTATGGGAAGGGGGAGGGAACGTGTGTAGGGGACGTAGCCACTATTGAGCACGTGTGGAGGAAGGGGTCTGATTTGATGAACCAGACTGGGAACCAGGAGGAGACCAGCTGTTGGCGACGCGGTGGGAGATATCCAAACATCCACGCTTGAAAGTGATCCACCAAATGAGACCAGAATCTGTGGACAGCTTCAGGGAGGGTGGGGATGGATCCAGCGATGGCATCCAAGACAATCGTGTGGATAGTCCACATGGCGATTGCAACCACCAGAGCACGGAGGGAGAGGGTGGGAGGGGGAGGCCATTGATGAAGCAAACATATCTCTTGACAGACTGAAGGGATGTGTTTGATCCTGGCCTAGCAGACGTTGGACTTCGCGCCATATTACTTTAGAGGTGGGGCACTTCTCCAGGCGGTGAAACAGCGTTCCATACTGGCCACACATGACACAGGATGAGTGTAAAGCATTAGAGCGCTCAGCTGTACAATACACCCGCCTCAGGCAGCGCCACACATGGGAGCGGACTTGAGGCTGCAACAGAGGATGGTGTGCGTATTTCCAGATAGTCTTTTGGGTCTCAGTGGAATAAGGGATGTCCATCATGTCCAGGTAGTCCACCCTGGATAGGACTTGGGTCGAATGGGATCACGCCATCATGGATGGGTAGCCCTGTACCTCTTGTGTGTGAACTGAGGAGAGGGGCGGCCTCTTCGGGTTGTATGTCCACTAATACGAATTCTCCACTCTGCGCTTCGCATGGAGAGTAGGATTCGTTTGTAGTGAGTTTTGGTCCCGTGAGGACCTGTGGCTGATGTGTGTGATGCGAGGTATTTCATCAGGGAGTGGGGGTTTGATGGATTGTTGAGGCCCAAGGCTTGGGAGAAGTTGGAGCGGGCCGCGCGGGACCAGTGTTGGGATGGGAGTGTAGGAGCAGTGATGGCCGCAATCCAGGTGCCCAGGATCTTGGTAGCATGGGCTTTGAAGTCAAGCAGGCCCATGCCACCATGATGATGAGGGCCAAACATGACCTCTAGCCGTACTGGTGGAGGGCGGCCTAACCAAAGCCAACCTTGCTAGCAAAGCATACAGGGATTTGAAGAAGCTTGGGGAGAAGGGGATGGCGTGGGCTCCAAACCAGACTTTGGATAGGAGCATAGAATTGGCAAGAACAACCCTGCCAGTGAGGGTAGTAGGGTGGGCTCTGAGAGAGGCGATTCGCTTCGTCACGTTGTCCAGTATATGGCACTCCATTACTGCTGACGCGTATCCACCTGCCTCCAACCACACGCCCAGATGGCGTACCGGTCCTATGGTAGGTCGTGGCACAAAGGGGAGCACCAGTGGAGCGGTGTGTTTTGAGTTAGTAAGGCGTGGACGGGCGAGCAGATGGGCCGGGTTGGGAACTACTTTCTGGGGCCCAGCAGTTCTGAAACTGACCAAGGAGGATGATTTCGGGTTTGGAGGTGTTCAGTGCCGCGTTGCTTACCCGGGAATATTCCTGGATGAGGGCTTCAAGCGCGTGCATCTTTGTTATTAGACACCCCCACCACGCAATCATCTGCAAATGCCATCATCTTGACTGGGGTTTGGCCTGGCACATGGACCCCAGTGAGTTGGGCATTCACATTTCGCAGTAGTGGGTCAAGGAAGAAGTTGTATAAGAGTGGGCTCAGGGGGTCCCCTTGTCGCAGGCCCCTTTGAGGACGGACTACTTCCGTTAGGAAACCTGGGCCGCGCACTGCCATTGTTGCAGATTCTGTGAGCAGCATCACCCAGTTAATGAAGCGGGGAGGTAGGCGGAATTGTTGGAGGCAGGCCCTAAGGTATTCCCAGTTTACTCTATCATAGGCCTTTTGTTGGTCCAAGAATACAAGTGCCCCAGAGGCTGTGGACTGACACACATTAGCCACAGAGTGCACATTATCCCAAATTGACCTTCTGGGGATGAAACTGAATTGTTCTGGAGAGATGGTGGCAGATGCTACAGTCCCTAAACGGTTAGCCATGATTTTTGTTAAAATTTTGGTGTCTGTGTTTGTTAGAGAAATGGGGCGCCAGTTGGCTAAGTCTAGCCTATCCCCTTTTTTGAAGAGTGTGACCGTAAAGGCCTCATGTCCTCCTGGTAGGAGGCGCGTTTCCAATAGGCTTTGGTTGAGTGAGGCTAGCAGCAATGGGGATATATATTTAAAATATTTTTTGTAGAACTCATATGGAATGCCATCTGGGCCTGGGCATTTTTGGTTTGGCGCACCACGAATGGTAGTCCATAATTCGTTTGGAGTAATTAAATTCATTATTTCTGGGTATCAGAAAATGGTGCAGATATGAGCTCTGTTGAGAAATTCCGCCATTTCAGCTGGCTGAATTGGTTTGGCTCAGTATAACTCGGAGTAATATCTTTGCATTTCGATTGCCACTTCAGCTGGTGTGTCCACAATAGAATTATCCGATCTTCGCACCTGTGTGCAGGCCACGCTCTGGCATGGTACAAAATTTTTTTGAAGAAGTATGTGGTGCACTTGTCACCTTTAGTGATGCATGTGGCCCTGTATTGGACACAAACCTGATGTTTGTGTTGCCTTTCAAGTGCGTTGAGGTGGGCGGCTGCCTCCGCCCACTTCTGGCCCCATGCAGGGCTATATCCTGAGGCTGGAATGTTGGACTCCAAGTGGGCCAATTCCGCCAGCGCGCGCGATATAACCGCCAATGTGGCTCATGAGCGTCTGGATGAGAGATGGCGATAGTGGCGGATGGTCTCTTCTTTGAAAGTTGCCCATGTGGAAATGGGGTCCGCGCAAAACGGTGCAACAAACAATTTTGCCAAAGTTGCCTCTTCCACCCACATGGAAAATCCTGGTGACGCGAGCTCTGGGGGGCGGATTTTGCACCAATGTGGGGCCTTTGCAACTGTGACAGGTAAGCGGTATGTTATCAAGACCAGTCGGTGGTCAGAGAATTCCATTTTCATTGTTTTGAAGTGGGAGATGTGGGGTTGTAATTCGCCGGTGCTAGAATAAGGTTGATGCGGGTCATGGACCTTAATTGGCCGTTGTGGACGTGGGGACGCATCATGTTTTTGAGCAGTGGGGCATGTCGCGGCAGCGCATCCATTAATCCAAGGGTGGCTTTTAGAACGCGTAGTTCTACGTGACCCTGTAGGGCGTGGGGTGAGGGCAGCCACCGGTCTGTTAATGAGGTTAGCCAACAGTTCATGTCGCCAATTAGGAAAGAATCAGGGGGTAGTGGGAGGGATTTGACCAATGAGAAAAATTCCTGACGCTCTTGTGCACCGTTTGGGGTGTAAATGTTGACAATTGTGTGTGCAACATCAGCCCATGAGAAGGTGACAACGAGCACTCAGTCATTTAGGAATGTTTCTGAAGATGTAAATTTGAAAAAATTGTTTTTCCAAATTAGCACCCCACAGTGCTTTGACTAAAAGGATAGGGATGGTAGGAGCATTGTTTTCCAAGCTTCCTCGGAACCTCGTGGACAGTGGGTTTCCTGGATGGCCAGGATATCCACGGGTAAATTGTTTTATAAAAAAGCTCAGTTTCCTAGCCCGGGATGGGGAGGCCTTGAGTCCAGCGATATTCAGCATCCCTAGAGTGAAGGTTTCCCCCATCGCACCTTAGGTGTGAGGGGTGGGCCTCTGGGCCCACCAGCCTCTTCCAGGTCCCCACGGGCTTTCACAGCAGCGCGGGTATTAGCAGCAACACTATTGGGGTTTTTGTTAATTTTTGCGGAAAGAGTCGCGTTGGCTTTGGCCTTTGCTTTTTGTTTTCCTGACGTCGGACGAATTTTTACGGTGCGGATAAGTTCAGTGCACCATCGAGTGGGGCAAAATTTTTTTTTCAGTTGGGATAGGTCCCAAGTCGGTTTCAACTGGGGCTTGGGTGCAGCAATTGGGTGAGATTGAATCTCCCATCAGATCCTCAGATTGAGTGGCCCGTTTGGCATGGGCCTCCCAATCTGATTGGGTGATGGATTCCCAAGTTGCTTCTGCTGCGAAGGTCTCCATGTCCTCCTGGCGTTGTGAGTGTGGGATGGTGGTGGTGACCTTGGCTGCTTCCTTGGCCGCGGTCCTATGGGCCTGCTTGGCCTTCTTCTGCTCCTGCGGGGAGATGGGCTTTACCAATAGGTAGCAGCCTTGTGCTCCCCACGGGAAAGCCTCCTTGGTGCTTACGGTTGGTTCTAGTGCGCCTCTCCACTGGCCATGGCCGCCAAGGGGTGCTCTTGGAATGTGACGCCCTCTTTGATGGGGCACGCGTGCGCCTTATGGCCGAACGCGTCACAGTGGGTGCAAATGGGGGCGCGCTGTCCACGGTTACCTGGAATGGGTGGGTGGTGTGCCCTGCGATGTCAATAAAGGTGGAGTGCGGGATCTGGGTTAGGTCCTTCGCGATCTCCTCAGTTGGGGTAAGAACTGCGATGGCTTTGCCGGTGCACAGGTGTGGCATCAGCGTGAAATGTTGCATTTTGAAAGATTATATTTTACCATATATGGCGAGACTATCTTTCAGGTGTTGCTCCAAAATGTCATGTTTTACCGTTGTAGGCAAAAAGTCAAATGTGAGGAAAATTTGGTTTGATTTTGTCCATCTGGTGCATTTAGTTTCGATGACCTGTTGCCCTTTGGGGAGGTTGACCACTATGCGCACCACTGCAGCCTCGTCTGCTGCTATTTTGCTTTTGAAACCTAGGTCCAGCCAACCACGTGACATGGAGTGAGGTGCAACATACACCGCGGTCAGGAAAATTTTGTGTACATCTTCACAAAATTTTTCCCATAGGGCCGTTTTTTGGATGTCCAGATACACACGGACTCCAAATTCCACTGACGAAAGTGGCTGGGAATGTGGCGTGTTGATGTACTGGTTGCATCATGCTTGCCACACGAGTATCTCTGGGAAAATTTTGACTGCCAGTTTTTTTAGATTTTTTTTCTATTCTGCTGGATTCTCCGGGGCGTTTTCAAACGCTAGAGGCCGCGGGCCTTCCGCCTGCTCCTCTTGCCTTGCTTGCCCAACTGCTCCCAGACATGGGCGCAGACTAATCCCCTCTATGAGATTATCAAACTAGATTTAGTCTTGAATTGAATGGGTTGCAAAAGTGTTTGCAACGAGAAAGAAAAGTTCCTGTTCTGCCATATTAACTTAGGGATTATAGTACAGTCATATCAGAATCACGACATTACCCCCCCCCCCTTTGACTGGATGATAAGGTTCCTATTGCTTATACACCTGGAGGAAATTCGCATGCACTCAGTTGATGATTCAACTGCTTGCGGGGTCCTTAATAGTATATGTATCCATACCTGTCTTCTAAATAACTTTGAATGGCCCAATCCAGATACTAGCCAACTTGTGTTTCCACACAAACCCATGTTGATCGTGGAATAGAACCATGTCTCTATCTTTGAACTTGCTAGGCCATTTTGCCGTACCTGATCAGCAGCCTGGTTTTTGATTTTCTTGGCTAAGCTGAATGAGTACACTTCAGTTTTTAATCAGCATATTCATTAGGGGAAGTCAAATAGCGTTGTGAAACCATTCTGCAGGTGTCCTCTACACAAGCATATAGAAGCACAGGAAGGGTGGGGTGCCGGTTTGTAAATCAATTGGAATGGGCTTTTCCCTGTGGCAGAATGATAGCTAATGTTGTAGGCAAATACTGTGGTAGAAAGGAGGGTACTTCAATCAGAGGGCCTATCCATAACCAACTTCTGTAGTATGTTCACCAGGGTCCCATTGACCCATTCAACCATTCCGTTGGACTCAGGGTGATATGTGGTTGTTATAACCCCGCAGATGGCCATCATTTCATTAAGCTTGGGAAGTATGTGAGAGGTAAAATTAGTGCTGTTGTTGGTAAGGATAAACTGTGAGCAGCCATGATGCTGAATGATATATTCCATTACAAACTTAGCTACAGTAACTGCCCCCAAATCCCAAATGGGCCACGCCTCAATCCACCTTGTCAAGTGGTCAATTGCTACCAGCATATACTTGGACCGGTTAGCTCCCATTAGCAGAGGGCTGATGACATCAAGGGAAACTATATGCCAAGTGAAGTGTGGCTTCACTAACTAGTATGAGGTCTTCCGGTGGAATGGCTTTTCCACTTGGCACTGGTGACAGGAGGAGATAGTATCAAGCACATCAAAGTTCATGCTTTCCCAGTAATACTGAGGCTGTAATAATTCCAATGTCTTGCACATGCCACCATGCCCAACTGCCCTATGTGCGCTCATGATAATGGTAGGCCACGTTAAGGGTCACAGAAAGTTTACTGTTGAGTTGCTGGTCCGCTTGTACAACTCACCATTCAGCTGGAAAATATTGGCTCACATTTCAATCAACGCCTTGAAGACTTGGGGCGGCTCATCATAGTACTTTCCGCTAGACATCTTGTCATACATAATATCGCTCAGATACGCCATAACTGCAATAGTTGGTAGCATTGACAAGCAATCAGCATTCTGGTGTTTTGCTCCTGGTCAGTGAAGGATCTCAAAGTTGTAAGCCTGTAGTTTAAGTGCCCATCATGCTTGCTGGCCCTCAGGCTCCTTAAGGTTCTGCAGCCAGAGTAACAAGGCGTGATCTGTTACAGCCTTAAAATTTTACACCATGAAAATATACTCTGAATTGCTTGTAAGCATAAATCACTGCTAAGCACTCCCGCTCAGTCACAGTATAATTACGTTCATGGCTATTGAGGCTTTGGCTGCAGTACGTCACTGGGTGCTCCTCCCCCTCATCATTTTTTTGGGACAGAACTATCCCATAGTGGAAAGAGATGCATACATATGTACAATAAATTCCTTTTCAAAATTTGGGTAGCGTAGCACAGGCGCCTCGATCAATGCTGTTCAAAGATTATCAAAGGAGCGTTGACAGTGTTCCATCCATTCAAACGTGGCGTCCTTTTTTAATAACTCAAACAGCGGACCTCCAATACAACTAAAGTTTGGTATGAAGGGGCGATAGTAGCTGAATGTCCCTAAAAATACTTTTATATCTCTCTTACTGCTTGGGCTAGTCATCTTCTGAATTGCCTTCACCTTAGCTGGTTGGGGCCTCAGCCCTGTTGCATCAACTACAAACCTGAGGTACTCTGGCTAATCCTTGAAAAGTGGCGTTTCTGGGGTTTGATTTTTGATGTTGGCCTCAGCCAGCCAGCGGAATACCTCTTCCAAATGGCTAAGGTGCTCAGAAAAGGTGCAAGAAAACGTTAATATTGTCAAGGTATATAAGAACGCATGACAGCTTCAAGTTGTCAAGGATAGTGTCCAACGCCCATTGAAAAGTAGCCGGGGCATTACACAGCCCTTGGGGATACAGGTCAGTTGAAAAAGCCCTTTTGATGTGACAATGGCGCATTTTTCTTTTTCCACAGGGAGTTACTCAATCTGCCAATAGCCAGATATTAAATCCATTGCGGAGAAGTAACAAGCTCCCCCAATCAGTCCAACGCATCATCAATTTGTGGCAAAGGGTAAGAGTTCTTTTTCATAATGCTGTTGAGCTTGAGGTAGTCTATTACTACCCAGTTAGTACCATCCTTCTTTTTGACAATTAGGACAGGGGAAGCCCATGAGCCCTTGGATGGTTCAAGAATTCCTTGCTCCAACAGTTTTCAATTTCTGCTGTGACAACTTCTTCCGCTGCTCTAGATTGGTGGATTGGCTGAGATCTAATGGGGGGATGATCCCCAGTGTCCACTCGATGGATCACTCCTTGTGTGCACCCTAAATCATGATCATTGATAGCAAATATCTCTGTGTATAATTTCAATAAGGCTTCCGCTTAATATTTCTAGTCTTCTGTTAACCCTATTAAATTTTCAAGCGGTAGGATCACCATTACGCCAAGCTGTGATTCAATGGGTAGGCCAAATTCATCCAGTGAACTGAACTCATGAGCCTGGAGGACCTCTTCAACTAAGATGAAATCTAGATATGAAACTATTTTGGTGTCAGCAGATTTTTATTGGTTTATCCTGAATATTTGCTACCAGAATCTTGATCTCCCATGCCCCAGGAGTATAATGCCAGGGGTCATGTGGGACTTGAGCCATGATTGCTAATAGGGCCCAATGACCTCCCCATATTGCCCAGCAGGAACTTCCACCTCTAACTCGGTGCTTATGATTACTTGGTGTCTAGAGGGAATAGATATAGGACCAGCAGCCCTAACCGGTAGCCCTTGATATTCATAAATTTGGTGAGGAAGGGCCCAGGTTTACTCCTTAGTTAATGATAGCAAACTGAAACCACCCCATCACCATATGAAAGGTTAATGTGACTTATGTGTACCGGATCCTTTGGAATTCCACTATAAGTGAAGTAGATTGGGATTCACTGCCCCAGAATTTCAAATGTCTCCGCTGTCATATCAACAACAGCCCAAAAGTGGCGCATAAAATTGTATCTGATTAACAGGTCATAGTTATTATTTGGTAACACTATAGCTGGAGCTACAATGACAATTGACCCAAGCCACAAGGGTAGCACACTGTATGCTCCTTCAGAGACTGTGCTTTCTGCGCCTGCGGTCCCATACACTATATGATGCTCCACGTCAGGCTTTAATGCCAACTTTGACACCAAATTTGTGGACAATATGTTGACTGGGGTACCTGTATCAATTATTGCACAAACTCGGGTTTTTGCTACAACAGTGTCACAGTAAGACACTCAGAGTAAGGTGTATCTGATTGTTTTAAAACATGGACATTTATTTTCCAAATTTATTTGAGGTACGCCGACCAGGGGACGGACAGTATCAAATCACAACACCAAAAATGAACAAAAATAAAACCACTAACCAAGTGGGAAGCGGAAACTGCTAACCCACCATGGCAGAGGGTGAGGAGGGGTCGGGGTTGGTCCTCAGAAAGACCTTTCCCAATCATGGGATGTTGGTTACAGTATTAGACCAGAGAAGAGAGCCAGGGCGTTGGGGCATCCACATAGTGGGGGTAGAGGTCAGCGTTGTAAGAGTTTTCCACTTCCTCATCAAGATGATGATGGGAAAGTGATTCAACAAAAGCTGTGAGGAGAATTTCAGCTTCTTTGCGGGCTTCAGGAAGTTGGGCGAAAAGGGAGACACTGTGGTGGGTGATTTTGGCTGAGGGGTTGAATGAAGCAAGCGTTTCGACATTCATAACAGCAACTTCAGCATCATTGAATAGTTTTGAGATGTCGCTGCAGACGGATTCAGGGAAATTGGGGGGAAGAAGAGGGTGGGCAGGCCGTGCTGGAACTGAGCCACTGACTGGGCCACCGCGGTGTGTAGTTTTGGGCACTGAGGAGAGGCCACTGCAGCTAAGGCAAGCTGGTGGTCACTTTGGAAGGGGGCTGTATTGGGAAGAGGAGCAAAATGGCGAGGGGTAGGGGTTTCATCAAAGTCAGGAAGGAAAAATTCCTCCCAACCATAATCAAATTGGATGAGAGGTTGACCTGTATGCTTACTAATGAGAACTACCTGATTTGTCAATCTCAGCCAATAGATCCCATGGATTTTGGTTCACAGGAATAATGGCGTTCAAATTTGGGTGGGTGGGATTGGGCGAATGGGTGGCTGCTTGGGTGCCAATGGTGGTTTAAGCATTGCTCTGATTGGCTGGGGTGGATTTAGGTGGGAGAGTGAGGCCGGAGGTTTTGGAGGGGGGCTGATTTTCCACGCAGGCCATTGAATGAGATTGGAGGGTGGGAGGGGGCAGCAAAGCGCCCCATACTGAACCCCCAGAGGGGAGCTCAGAAGCTGCAGTAGCGGAAGTGACCTGAGGGCACGATTTTTGTATGGTTGAGGCCAAAGCAGAGGGAACAAATCTGATGACCATTATTGACCTGAGCCCAAAAGAAATGATCAGGCGCTGCAGCCACAATAGCGCAGGGTGGGGTCTGTTGGGCTATGGCAGGGTGGTGTGGGACGATGGTGGCAGTTGCATGGGGAGCAGCAAGGCGCTCCGCACCAGATGAAATGGCAAAGACGAGGTTGGGCTGAGTGCCATAAGCCATAAGCCCCATGACCAACTGTTCATACAAAACCTGGGGTGGGAGGTGGGATGGGAGATTTGCGAAGGATACCACCAGGGTGGTGTCTGAAGGGAGGCGAGTACAGGTTGTGGGAATGGGGGTATTTTTATAAATTAGAGGAGTTTGTGCTGCCACTTCAGCGTCCTCCTCAGATTGGAACTCGACGTCAAAGTAGCCCTTAAAAGGGCGGAAGTCTATAAAGCCAGCTGGTGCAAAGGCCGCAGTAGCTAGGTCAATAATTGCCTTATTGGCATATGGGAATAAATGCCCATAGTCCACTCTGAGGCAATAGATAATGGTGGAACGAGGGAGGGCAAGAGGATGGGGGAGAGAAGGGTGGTCGCGCGCCAGGTTTGCACGCTAAGTCCCGTGGGGGGACAAAATGGCTGGATGCAGTGGGCGGGCTGTTTGAGCTTGTCTGAACGCGCTTGCCCATGGGGCGGAGAACGCTAGGCGGGGGTGCACCGCTGCCCCACACTGGGGTGGCAGGTGGCAGAGCCGAAGTCATCAAAGAATAGGCTTGGGCAGATGGCTTTGGATAATTAAAAACTTAACTTTAAAATCACTTGAAAGTGACTTCGAGTGGTAAACCTTGAAGCTAAAAACATGGACATTTAACTGATCTCTTTTTTCAAGGAAGCTCATAATACCCTTCCCCACTTTAGGGTATTTTTTTATAATACCGTCCACAGGGTGGCCCAAGTTTACCCCTTTTAAGAGAAGCGCATCAGCTAGTGGATTTGGTCATCTGTAGAAAGGTAATTGAACAATTGGCAAGAATAAGGCTTTGGTTGCTCCTGGGAGCCTGCTTCCGCCATGTCCATGAATTGCATTTGTGTTAGCACATATACCTCTCCAACTGGCTGCTGATATAGAAAAGCGTCATCATACTGAAAAACTTCCGCTGACTGTACAGGAATAGGTTCAGGTGGGACGTTTTGAGTCAGAATAGCGGAGGTTGAGAGTCCCATCTCTACTCCGCTCTGACTTTTCCCTGATTATACTGCTCCTACAGTAGGTACTGGACCCATCAATTAAAACAACTCCTACCCAGGTGCTCAGAGTGACCGCACGAAAAGCAGTTAACCCCATAAGACCTGCATCTTTAATTGTTGTAAAATGGGCCACCCCAAAAGTTGGGCTGGTATTGAACAGTGTAATCAGGCCCCTCCCAATAGGTGAACTGCTGTTGGCAACTTGGTTAGAAGCGAGGCTTGTAATGATAATAAGGCCAGGGAATGCCAGCCAGATGCTGAACAGGGAGGGATAATTCCTCCAAATAAACAAGGCTAGCAGCAGAGGCAATAGGTTTTCACTCAATATAGGGTAGAGGAAGGTAGCGTATTAACGGCGTAGAATTTGAACAAGTTTAAGCAAAGGCACGTCAACCTCTAAATATGGAGCCAAGGCATTAAAAAAGCTCACGGTATGGTTTCACAGCACAGGTCAATGCTATGCTTATGTCACATTCAGTTAAAACTCCTGCCCCAATTAACACATGGGCTTCTGCTGAAAATTGATCAGCAAACGCAGTGAGTGTCTCATTATGGTGAAACCCCATGATTAGAAACTCAGCCTTCCCTTGCGCCATTTTTGAATTTCCTCTAAACAATCTCAGCACAGTGTCCTTCACTTTTTGATATGTAACGGAACTGTTGGGAAGATAACAAGTAACTTGGTCAGTGCTTCCAACATCCAGGGTGGACATTAGTAATTTGGCTTTATGCCAATCTGAAGCTTCTTCTACTGCAAACTAAAATAGCTTAAAGAATCCATGGATGTTCCCATCATGATCAAACGAAGGCAACTTATTAATACAACATCCTTGTAGAAACTCTTTCTTCTATTTAAGCACTGCATTCAGGGCAAGCTTGAGTTCTGCATATTCAACAGTTGCAGTGATTTGAGATGATTACTTGCCAAAGCAAGCCTGATATGAAATGACTAGTGACTGAAGAACTTTTATCAGTTTATGTGATTGATCAATGGGCACCCTGTAGTGAGCACCACTGTTATAGAATTGGTGTTATTATTGAGATAAGCCGTATTTGATTTTATGCAGGGTTTAACCCAATGAGCAATAGGACCAATGATATGAGGATTGTTGCCCTTGAAACAACAGAAATAAACTCATTTAAATATGGAGCACTTGCTCCCTCTATACTCTTTTATTAAATATAATAACTGCAGCGGATCCTCGCTGTTCCGCTCACTCAAAACTATTAACAACCTCCTTTCTCGATCATCTCATTTTGCTTATATTGTAGCAACTTTGGATGATACCACTTTCATGGCTTAGTAATTCACTTTGCCGCATCTCATTGGTTCCACCAATTACTCATTCGTTAATTTCACAATCACCTAATTTGAGGCAATTTCCCAACAACCCAATATTGCCTCATTTCAAGGCGCTCAAATAATCCTACTCATATCAAACTTGGTGGATTCCATCTGTTCCGCCTTATCAACTTAGGGCTTATCATCCAGTCATATCTAAATTGCAACACTCGCATGGTGATGACTAGCGAATTTATACACTTCATGACACTTTACCAAAGCCTTATCATGTAATGAGTAAATTGAGGCTTGGTTTTACAGGAATCTCAAGGCTTTTCTTCTACTGTGAAGTCTAGATTTATACAAATTGAGAAGGAATTAAAAATGAAAGATTTTCCTTGAGTATACCAAATATCTGTCCCATATATTCACCAGATGTGAAGGAGCAACAAAAGCAATAAAACATTATTGAAGGAGATTACTTGTTGAGAGACATGTACAAATGAATGGATCAAGTTGAGAATTATTGCAAAAATTAGGCAAGATATTATGGCTAGCTGTCATAGCCTAATGATGACTATGGCTGTAAAAAGCTCATAAAGATATTCTTAATGTGTGGATGATCTTATTGAAACAGTTTATAGCTTTATCTCACCCCCAAAACAAGCTTCACCTAATATTTTTAAAGCTTGAATGTCAATTATTATATCTTCAAACTGACAAGGATGCATCTGAACAAGACATTTTAGTTTAAATCTGCTTCTCAGTTCTACTCTATAGAGATTGAAGCACAACTAAGTCCTTTACAAGAACAGATCTTATAACCAGCACAGACTTTATCAAGTGGAATTATGCTAAGAGAACAATTACATGCTACGCCTGTCATGCATTCCATCACTGGTGTTAATTTAGTCTTTTTTAAGACAACGTTTAAGTGCAAGTTCACACTTGGTGAAGATAGCATCTCTTCATTTATATATATATATATATATACTGGTCAGCTATTGAAGGATCAGCTGAACACTTAAAAAGCTTTATTCTCACATGATTAAGTCAGATGGCTCAGGAAGTTATTGTTTTCTGCAAGAACAATTTTTGCACTTGGGCAGAAGAAAAAGAAGCTCTTACTAATGAGTTTTTATCAAATCAGAACTTTATTTAAAGAAAACATACATTAACGCATATCAGCACGCATAAAGGAATCAGCTGTCACTTTTGTTGTACAATTTTTTTAGCTCTAAATCTGTTAACCTCACAGATGCTTGCACTAAATGATGTTGTTGCTGCCATTATAACTAGCCTGGCCCACACCCTCAATTATCTAGTCCATTACTTCTGTAAAGCATTATTTCTGGATCATTCATGATATCAAGGAGGCTCTTCTATATGTTGCTGACTTCCACAAAACTGAAAAATTTTAAAGAGTTCGAATAAACTTGGAGTATTAACAATTAAAGAACATAAGCCAAAACAAGCGAAGTACCTGTATGTACTTACTGATACAAATCTGTGCACCATGAGAGCAATTGTTACAAAAGAAGTCTGATCAGAAAGATCAATGGAAAGACTTGATAACTTAGAAAAGTTACACATAACTAATGTACTGGCTCCTCCAGTGAGCAACGAATGAATTGGGAAGCAGGGACCAAGTCAATGATCAAAGGGCCAACATGGTCCCCAAGACCATTCTTCTAGTGCGTGTACTACAGAAGCCATGGATAACCCCTTGAAGGACAGTTGCGAGTATGTTTACCCCAGAAACATGCCCTGACTCCAAGACAAGGGGTATAGGGAGGCAATAGCCTTCCCAATCTCGCTCTCAAAGTCCACCTCCTGTTTGTATAGGACAAACATGGCTGCTTTTAGACTAAATTTATCAATATAAACCTTGGAAGACAGTAATAAAAATCATTAAGGTTTAGTAACGGCTTTATTTGATATATTTAGGCAAGTTGATAGAAAACGGAACTAGAGAACCTCATATTTTCAAGTCCCTTCTCTTATAGCTCTCTGCTTCAAGCATAGATTAAGCTCATTCATCATGCTTGCCACTATGTCTTTTTAAATATGCCATAAGAAAACCCCAATTGTTTTAGGTTGGATTTAATTCTGTAGTGGCTGAGCCACCACACCCAAAAATCGTTCCAGATATGATTTGAATCCACCTTTAACCTAGAAACTACCCACTTCAAAACCATTTGATTTAACCCCAGTTCTGACGAAACATCTAACCGCTGTCCTTCCCCAGTCTTAGTCTTAACATGGGGTCTAGCCAAGACTAATGCTCTCTCACCCTCTTTATCTTCCACACCAGCTTGTCCTGTCTTATCAAAGATCAAGGCAATGTGATGTTGAGGATAAACCTCAAACGTCACACCATATGGCCATTAAGCCTTTTTTACATGTTAACCCTCCTAATTTAAACAGCCACCCACACCTGTGTTCGCTTATCAGTTCTCTAGATTGAAAGCCAAGGATCTTATGGGTTTGAATCTGTCAAATTAGAAAGCAGTCAAAGAAGACAAAGAAAATGGGCTAAACATACTACTTTTTTAAATCAAAAGGATCTAATATATAAGGTGAGTTGGGACGCGTCACTAAAAACTTCCATGGTCCCCTATGATCAAAGTATTCCAAGTCATTCCAGATTGACTTCCTGGTTTAAGACTTTATAGTTCTCCACTATCATTGACTTTGTGACTAAATTAATTTTATTCACCTTTTTGTGGTGCAGGAAACCAAGGGCTAATTCAGAAGGCGCCTCTATTGGTTTCTGCATACATGATAGTTCCTAATTAAACTTTTCAAAAGCATTTTAAATGACAGGTTCTGGTCAAGAGGGTTTGATAGTTTGCTCAAAAATGTTTAATTTGAGATCAGGATCCTGATTCATTTATTGCTTCAGATCTTAACAACACCACCCTAAGATCCTGTCAGCAGGGAACATATGGTTTTAGGAATCAGCCACAAACTTGGTTGACCTCCATCCCTTGGGTTATTTCAGCAATGGAGTACTCAGAATTCACCTTATGAATGATATGGTAGGGTCCTGATAAAAATATGGTTAGCTTATTCTGTCAACCCCCAGGTGGATAGTGATATAATAAGACCAGGTTCTTTATCTGGAAAGTTGGCAAGAAGGGTCGGCTAGCATTGAATCAGGGACACGTTAGTGATAGTTTAGATGATTGCTTGGGTAGCAAAGGCTTGAAGTAAATTTTATTTTGTCTTCTATGGCCCTCATACCTAGTTTGGAGCTCTTAGGCACTGAGGATTCTAGTGAGGGTTGCACACTACTTGGCAGTTGAGGAGTACGCCCATATAAAGATCTGAAAAGGGGCATCTTAATTATTCAATGGTAACTTATCCAAAAACTAATAGTGCGCTGGGACAATAGAGGTTCCAGTGCATAGGATTTGAAGTGGACATCTTCTGAAAGATAGAAACTAAGGTCTCATTAGAGCATTATACCACCCTTTAGTAGATAGGTTATATGAGGCAGTAAAACATCTACTAGTACCATATTCAAAATTAGTTCTTGGACTACCTGAGAGGTGATGTCGAGTACATTGTCCAAAAAGTAAAGTCTGTGGACATCCATGTTAATTAAAGATATATCTATAGAAAAAAGGCTGTATTCTTCACAGTTTCAGCTGGAATGGAAATTGCCTTGACCCATTTGTTCAAGTAGTACACAGATATTAGGATATAATTATGACCATGCAAACTTGTGGGCAAGGGACCCACACATGAATACTGACAATATATTGGGACTCAAAGGACCACCATTTGATGTTGATACTGAAGGATGGCCCAATCCTGTGTTGAACAAGTTAACAGTCCACTTAAACTTCATAGATGGTCTCATCTATACAATACTAATAACAGCATTTTCTCAACCACTCTTGGGTCTTCTTTAACATTTTGTGTCCCAAGTTGAGTTTCCTTCAAGGATGTATTTGGTACAGGAAGAAGGGTATATAAGGGAGCCAATCTTCTTTAACTTTCTTGTATAGCATCCACTCTTTGATATGGGTGCCTTTAGTCATGTTCCAAGAATAAGATTGTTTCTCAAGGGTCTCTGATATCTGTCTTATGGGCTGGACAATTAAATTGTACAATAGGTCCTCATCTGGCATTTTAATGGCTAGCACCACCATTCTTGAGAGTCTGTCAGCATTTTTATGGATTGCCATCACATGATGAATATCGAAAAAATTTTATTCTGCGATTGTAGCACCCATCTCGCTAATAGTTCATCAGGGTCTTTTATTTTTTGTAGCCATCAGAGAAAGTCATGGTTGGGCCAACCATAAAGTTCTATATATGTACTTGCAAAAAATGTCTTATCTGAAATACCACATTTAGGCATTTGCGTTCAGTAACACTGTAGTTCTGTTCAGCCTTGCTCAAGGTGCTACTGGAGTATTCCACAGGATGGTGACTTTTTTCTTTGTGTTTCACTAAAATAGCCCCAAGTGTCACATTGCTGATGTCAATGAACAACAGGAATGGTCGCCAACCTAAGGAAGAACTAGAATAGCTTTGTACAAAGGAGGGTCACAACATATCTAAGGCATGATTCTGCTCATGTAACCATCAAAGGGGATATCTTTCTGCAGAAGATAAACAAGAGGTTTGTCTAGGTCAGCAAATGCTGGATAAACTGGTGAGAATAGCCCACAATGCCTAGGAATACTTTAATATCCATGAGGCTTTGGGGAGTGACATCTTTGCAGCTGCTATGACCTTATCAGAAATGGGTAAGATTCCTCGCTTCAAGACCTTGTGCTTGAGAGACTCCAACTTGGATTGGAAGAAAGACCATTTCTAGGCTTGAGTTTAGTAGAGGCTTTGGATACAGTTGTAGATTTCATAGAAGTGCTCTAGATAACCGTTGAGGGTATTTGAAAATAAAGTAATGTTGTTGAAGTAGACAATAAAATTAAAACTTTAATTCACTCAGGATCCCACCCATGGCACTTTGGAATGCGGAGGGCACATTACAAAGATTTTGGGCATCCTGATTGGCTCAAATAGTTCTTCATTAGCAATCAGCGTGCATTTTAATTGATCATCAAGTGCTAACTTTACTTGACAGTATCCGCTAGCAATACCCATTGGAGAAAAATATTGGTACTTAGCAAGTAAGCAGAGAGAGTTATCAATCTGGGGCAATGGATAGCTATTTTTTGTAATAGAGTTGAGCTTTAGTAGTCCATAGCCACCCTATGGCTATATTCTTTTTTAAACTAGCAAGAGAGATAAATCACAAAGCTATGGTAAGGCGCCAGCAATCCAGCTTCCAATAACTGCTTGAGCCCAACAGCACTTGATCCTCTTATACCTTGCTCTTACTATAGTGATGGGGCTTAATAGGTTTAGCATCTCAAGTCTTGACAAGTGCTGGACTTAATTCATTTTTTACAGTCAAAGGTGGAGGCCGAGAAAAGGCCAGAGTACTCCTCTACCAACTGATCAACTAAGCTCCGCTGTTCACTGGGTTAATTTTCGCCCAATAGAGGCATCTATTAAGGTTACCAAAGGCAGAAATTCCATCCCAGAAATCTGTAGAACCCCAAAGTTATGCAAAATTACCATTTAGTTTCTACAGGCATTAATAGAGCATAACTTTATGGTGTTCAATACCAACTGTCCTAGTTATATTAATTGAGTTTGCTAGCAACACTAAAATGGACCCAGCATAAGTAATTCTAAAATTTTGTGGCAGGGTTAGGACTTCCAAAACGGATGGGTTATCCACGCTTTGTATCTCAAATAAGTGTCCTGGCAGGATATTGACATGTAACCTGGTGTCAATGATAATCAGTGACTTGGGCTTTATAGTATTCAAGTTTGGATAGCAGATAGGCATTCCCTCCTGCTTGTCTACTGCAGGAGGTGGTATCCGCACCTGAGAGCCCACCACAGGGTATTAATCCTATCAATTCAATTTTCACTCCCCAAGAGGCTGGCCCGAGCTCTGATTTGGCTTGGCATCTCTAGAGGTTAAAAAACCAGCAAGACCCTATGTTTTAATAGTGATAAGAACGCAATATCTTATTTTATAAATGGTAGAGTAAATGTGGAGTAACTGGGTCCCAAGGAGGAGGTCATAACTGGAGTTATCTAAGGTGACTATTGAGGTATTCAGTACCATGTTGCCAAAACAGAAGGTAAAAAAGACTAGCCCCAATGGATTGATTGCATTGAGGTGCCGCTGTTTCATAATTCATATAGTATATTAAGTCAGGAGCTATCTCAATGCGGTTCATCAAATTTGATAAGATGACATTTATGGGGGAGCCACTGCCTACAATTATGTGAACAGAAACCTTATAAAGTCAAACAGAAACTTGTGTTACCAAACTCCCAAATTGAGGGGGCAAGATAAGAAACTTAGGGGTAGTACTGGAAGAAGAGTAAAGTGTATTGGTTTCTTTAGTATCATAAAGTACCAAATGTCCCTTTTAGGTACAGCAACATTAAATTGGAAGGTGTTGTCAAGGGTTTTTTGAGGCAGTAAAGGATGTCAGCATGGAGCGCCTCATCCTTCATGCTAAATTCTCTTTTTACAGCCTCCTCAGAAAGTCTTTTTCAACAATTCTTGGTGTTATGGTGGAATCTGTTACAATAAGTGCAGTGATGTTTCATATTCCTCTGGTTTTTAATAATGTGAAAATGAGGCTAGCAATGCGGAGGCTGAGGCAGAGGTTTTTGGACTTATGGCGGAAGCTGGATTTCATCAAGGGCTTCTAGGATTTCTCAGATGCAGATAGAGTTACTCTTTAGCCAAATCATATGTAGTTAAGCTCAGGATAAGATCCTAAAGTCAGATACCACATTGGTTATAGCGTCATCAAGCGTAGTTTAGTCTATGTTAACAAAATGCTGTGCTTGAGCATAGAACCAAATATATAATTCAATGGACTTTCTCTTTTGTTCAAGCAAATAGCCATGAACGCCTGCTTTTAAATTTTCCAAGGCCTGGTTATGACCAAACTATTAAATTAGGGCAGTACAGACTTGATCCCAGGTTTGGCAATCCTTTATATGAGGAGTCATATTTTCACTTAAAGTGATGTTCAAGAAGAAGTATTTATGCTTCACTTTCTAATAGTCCATAGCTTTCTTCACAAACTATCATAAGCATACAAGAAGAAGGCGATGATCTCTTGACCCAGAGTATTATTTCCTTGAAACTAGTTTAAAGTTAGTTACAATATGGTATAGAGTATTGATGGCAGGGACAAGTGCAGGCTCAGAAATTTTTGGTTTCTGCATAATCTCAAAGGACCTGTTAATTTAGTTGTCAGCGTAATCCTTCCAAGTCCTCTATTATTTCTTCTCAGTGGCAGCTTAATGAGGTGATAAAGGCCTTGAGGTTTAATTGTTGCATCAGAGCTGATATCTCAAAACGTTGGAGTAAATCTGGTTTTACTATTGCTTAATTGAGTCTCATAACCGTGGAAGGTTTGGTTAAGTTGAGTGAATGATAGTCAATGATCTTAGAAATCGTGACAAATTGTCCAACTCATCTGACAGGGCACCGAGAAAGACTCTAGAATCAAGTGAGACCCCATCCAAGAGGACCTTGCACCCTTGAGCTACTTTTACTTAGCTAATCTTGTAGGAATGCAAGTGCAGTGTGGACGTCTTGCTTCCACAATTTTCCTGGATCATCAGGAGTTGGAACCAAAGAACCAGATGTCCCTTTTACGTCCATGGGTACCTTCTGGATACTGACCCACTGGAATCTTCAGGTCCTTTGAGCCCTTTATCCTCTCAATTCCAGGGGCGCTATTGCGCAAGGATAATCCTTGGTAACGTTGTTGTAAAAACTAAAGGAGAAACTCAATCTGGTTAAGATGATGACTACTAGAGGACTTGAGAAGTAGCATATTTTGTAAATTTGGTAATTAAGTTAAACAGAGATCCCATCATCCAGCATAGCAAGCTGGCCTCAAACTGAAATTGATCAACTGGTAGATGTCCACAATGACCTCCAAGTTGACATGGATAAACATGGGGCTGCATTGTAGAAATCAACAATGACTGAATGCATGGGTTTGGGTAAGTCCCAGCTGTCAAGATACTTCATGATGATGTAGTCCCGCCAATGATAGGATATGATGTATTCAAATGGACAGAACTATGGAAGTAACGTTTGGATCCAAGAGCCATTTTTGATGGCAATTGGGATATAGAATATAAGTCTTGCACTGTAGAAGGTACAGATGTGGTTCAGGAATGGCTGGAATGTCCTCCTACATATGCCATTACAATAATGCTGAATAATTTTTGTTGATGTTATCATGCTGAAGTTGATACTAAGTTTGACCAACTGAGGGTAGGGTGAAATCAAAAGTAGCCTGAAAATCCAAGCTTTCAGGTTGCAAGAGAGGTATCTCATATTTAGATGCTTTAAGCTATCAATTTCACTACATGACCAATCTGAAGGGTGTTTTTCTTTGTTGCAACTGTTCTCTATTTCTTGTAATAAACTTTTTTACTATACAGTTTAAAGGGCCACTTTAGTAAACATCAATTTTTTCAGCTTATCAGTTCTATTGACTGTAAGCTGTGGTCATAATTGTGCTCAAAGCAGTTAAATTAGCGTAACAGTCAAAGAAGACAAAAAAGATGGCGTAATCTGACTACTTTATTAATATAAAAGAATAATATTTATAAGGAGTGTTTGGCCCTGACATTAAAAGGCTTCATGGTTCTCTAAGATTATGAACTTATAAGTCATTATGGATTACTTCTCAGTATTAGTTTCATTGTTCTTCGTCAGCAATGATATTGTGACCTCAATGACTAGAGCCATCCTTTTTGGAGCGCAGGAAGCAGCAGAAAATATAGAAGGCGTTTTTATCAGTTCCTGTGCACTTTGAAAATCTAATTTAACTTTTCCAAATATTCCTTCAATAGCGGGTTTTGATATATTGAGTTTGATGGTTTGTTGATTAATGTTTGATTTGGGAGAAGAGATATAGATTCATTTATTGTCTCAAATCCTAAAAAGTTGGTAACAAGCATCTGTTCTCTTATAGTAGCTGAAGTATGGATCTGTCATGAGCTTAGTTATACTGTTAGCAAAAAAGCGCTTGGTTGTGATCTAAATCCATAAACAATTTTAAGTGTATCTCTATTGAACAAAGCTAAACGTTGTGACCAGCCATGTGTTGCTACGCTTGTTGAAAAACCTTATTGAACTGGAAAAGCGGCTAGCATGCTGGGCTATTAAACTCTAGGCATATAACTTTGATATTGCTCACTGCCCTAGAGCAAACAACAGAATGTGGAATGTTCATCATGATCACTGACTGTAGCAGTAACAGCGGATCTTTCTGACATGATGCATGAGAAGATGATAAGCTTCAAGTAATTTAATAAACCTCCGCAGATGATATAAGCGCTGAATGAGATGTGTGCAAATACTTTTC
This sequence comes from Massospora cicadina, assembly GCA_022478985.1. NCBI lineage: Eukaryota > Fungi > Entomophthoromycota > Entomophthoromycetes > Entomophthorales > Entomophthoraceae > Massospora > Massospora cicadina. The sequence goes on along the minus strand of JAKSZP010015921.1, from coordinate 53,470 downwards.
AGAATAACGATGAACTATTAAAGACTATTATTGGAGCTAACCTGAATTTTTTATAAATCTTTGAATTGACCAAACACCATCATCAATAATCACAAGGTGGTAGAACTGGAGGGTTTTAATAGATAATAAATCTAAAGCCTTAGTCCTACTGGAAAAGCATGAAATTTGACATATTGGAATAAGATTTTAAGTTGTCATCAGTTTCAGGTGTAAAATGCATTCTGCAAGAACACAGATTACTGCTTGGTAAAGCCCTAATTTGAATGTCATACTGTGTAGATGGATGTTGTATACTCTCTGTCAGATCACTAGATGTTTTAAGTACAACATGGTGTCTTTATGCTAACTTTACAAAGTAAGTGGATGCAAGAGCTGTTTATGACTTAGGTGCAGTGACCACAACTAAATCTATAAATGGATTTTAATTATTTAAAAACAAAGTTGTCCTCAGTTATAAATACAGACAACATAACCAACTTTGCTTCACATGTTAAACTTAATTTAAATATATTATTGGTGATCCACAGAGTATTAATGACACCATATCGCCCTAAGTCTAACTTAACATCAAACAAGTCAATGGTACCTTGATGAACATTTTCTGGATTTTTTGTGACAGATCAACCTTTAGATTGGAGTTCACAATAATTCACCGTCATATTTGCTTAAAATATTTATTATCACTCCATGAATGGGAAGAGTACATTTTAACTAATGTTTGGAGGGCATCCGCTCTTGCCAACAATTTTGTATTTGTGTGTTGTTGTCGTGGAATGGAACCAAAGAGATTTTTGTCAAACCTAACTTCTACATTAATAGAAAACTGAATCTTACTCAACCAATATGTCAAAGAAGGTTGTGATAATGATGCTGAACTATGGCAATAAAGTTAGTTGCTGCAATATGAGATAATAAGATAGTATTGAATCATGATACCCATGGATTTTTAATGATAGAAAAAACTGACAAGCATATGGACTAGACCATTTGAAAAACTAAAGAAAATATTTGCTGATTCCTATTCACTAAAGAACATTTTAAATAGATGAATTGACAATAGGGTCTATGACTAGTTTATTTTACTTGTATAATTGTAGTTATGATATAGAAAAAGAGAGAAATTTATTTGACAAAAAAGGAGGGAAAATATCATAGAATTCCATGTTAACAGAAAAATAAGGTTAGATATTAGGCAAATCAGAATAAAAAGATCTGACTTCAAGTTTATTTTTATAAATAATTCAAAAAGTGCTGGAGCTCTGATAGATCACACCCAAAATGTTAAAAGTAATTTGCTGGATTGAATTATAGATTATAAGGACTTGCGCAAGTTCCCTGGACAATTTATGACAATTGAGAAAATTTATTAATAGTTCCACCAGAGATAGGCTATCATAGCAAGAGCTAAGAAAACGCTGGTCTTCAAAAACTCAAGTCAATGAGGTGATTGTTTAAGTGGCTTGGGGTTTACATTATCTGAAAAAGTATATAAACTGCTGGTATACTAGTATATTAAAGTACTCAAGTATGAGCATTAATTAGTAGATAATAGAAGAAAGATTTTATATACAATATTTTAATAAGAATAAGACTGTGTTTCTTAAGCTCAAATTTTTCACACTTAATAACACTTTTGAGCAAATTTTATAAAAAGTCTACTTTTACCACTGCATTCTGGCCGCGCCCTTTTCCATGTTGCTGTCCTTAGATCTAATGCCTGCTGCTCCAGTGTGGGGTAATGGTGCTCCACCGCCTAGCATCTTCCACCCTGAGGGCAAATGCGTTTGCATGTGTTCATATAGCACACCAACCTCCACTGGCCATTTTATCCCTGCACGGAACTTACTGCTCCACCTTACATGCATCCACACTTCTCGCCCCCATCACCTCTCGCCCTCACTCATTCCATGATCTTATTTTGCCTACATGTTATCTTTGAGCGTTTGTTCCCATATGCTGACAAGGCAATTATCAAACTTGCTACTGATGCATTTGTACCAGATGGATTTATCAATTTCCGCCCATTTAAGGGCTATTTTGACATTGGCTTTCAGATGGAGAAGGATGTAGCACCAGCGGCTTTTTTATTTATTTGGGGAAGGTCGACCAGGGGACAAGAACTTCTGATATAGTGAGAAAACTAATGAAATTCAACAATTGAAGTCACCCCAGAGGGTTCAAAGCCCCTCTTGTTGTCTCCAGGATCACCAAGATTAGGACGGTAGGGAGGGGGTTATGCTGGCTTATTATTGGATGCAGCATGCGTGAAGGAAAGGATCAACTTTTAGGAACCACATGGGGAACCATGTGTTGATTGTCCTTCTGTTATGGGGGGTCATATGTCCAAACAGCCATGCTTGGAAATGTTTTAATATATGGCTGTGGAAGCGATAAATGCTTCTTGGATTGTTGGCGCTGCTCCTGTGAACGATTCCAGTACCATTGTATGTATCGTCCATAGTGATATTGCTACTATTAGCGCCCTGAGAGATGGATAGATAGGAGAGTCCATGTTTATAGCGAACATGTTCCTTGCTAGGCTGAATGGATGTCCGTTTTCTTGGCGGAAAAGGCGCATGGCCTCTTTCCATACAGATACTCATGTTGGGCATTGTTCTAAACGGTGGGCTAGGCTTCCATACTGACCACATATTGTACATGAGGAATGAGTGGCATTTTACCGTTCAGCTGTTCGGTATACTCTTCCCATTCACCTCCATACATATGCTCTTATCCTGGGTTGGAGTAGAGGGTGATGTGTGTATCTCCATACTCTTCTTTCTGTCTCCAGGCTGTAGGGTATGTCCATATGGTCCAGGTAATCTATCCTGGCTATGGTATTTGGGCTTTTGCTTATTATATTGTCTGTGACTATTTGATCATTGATCTCCAGTCTGTGAGTTAGCCTTGGGCATCCTTGGTGATTGGTTTGATCATTTATATGAATCAGCCATGTCGCTCTTCTCATGGCTAGGAGTATTCGTTTGAAGTGTGCAGGAGTGCCATGTGGTCCTGAATCTGTAAGATGGGATGCCAGATACTTGATTAATGTGTTCTGGTGATCTGGGTTTCTTAATTTTAGTGCACGTGTGAAGTTATATCTTGCTGTTATGGCCCATTGTGCATCTGATAGATCTGGACTAGTCACCTGAGCTATCCAGAATCCCAGTCTGTGGGTTGCTTGCTCTACGTAATTAGTAAGCCCCATACCTCCATTTCTTCTAGAGCCAAATAGAGTTTCAAGGCGTACAGGGGGGTTGTGGTTGGACCATAGCCATCCTTGCAATAGGGCGTGGACTGTGTTGAAGAAAGATGGTGAGAAAGCGATTGCATGGGCCATGAACCATATGATTGATAGAATCATCAAGTTGGCTACCGTGACCCTTCCTGTTAAACTTGTTTGGTGTCCATGTAAGGAGGCAATGCGTTTTGTTATTTTTTCTAATAATTGATTTTCCATCATGGAGTTAGCGTATCCTCCTGCTTCCAACCATAATCCCAAGTGACGAACAGGGCCAGCTGTTGGCTTGGTGATGAATGGAAGTTTTAGTGAGTTTGTTGCTAATTTTCGCATCCTATGTCTGGTCAGGAGTCTTGATGTTGTACTAGCTTGTTGACCCTGTGTAGATGGTATCCACTGGGTCTGAAATTTTCCCAGGAGTATAATTTCCGTTTTCTCAGTGTTAAGTGATGCGTTACTTATAGCTGAATAGTCTTGAATTATCTTCTCAATTCTGCAAGCGTCTTGATTGTTGGCTATGCCCACCACGCAATCATCAGCGAAGGCCATCACTTTGACTGGTAGTTGGCCCTTGACGTTGATTCCTTTGAGTAGTGTGTTTGTATTTCGGATTAGAGTGTCCAAGATAAAGTTGTAGAGTAGAGGGCTTAAGGGTCTCCTTGTTTTAGTCCTCTCTGTGGGATAACTGGGTTGGTTAAGAAGCCTGTTCCCCGCACAGCCATGGTTGCAGACTCTGTAAACAACATTACCCAGTTTTTTGAATCTATTTGGAAGCTTGAATTTTGAAGGCAGGCTCTAAGATAGGTCCAGTTCACCCTGTCATATGCCTTTTGTTGGTCTAAAAAGACAAGTGCTCCAGAGGTTTTGGACTGGCAGACATTTGCAACTGTGTGGATGTTATCCCATTTGGATCTTCTTGGGACAAATCTATAATGTGATGGGGATATCGCATCAGTTGCAACTTCTCCTAGTCTTTTAGCCATAATTTTTGAAAAATCTTTGTATCTGTATTGCTTATAGAAATTGGGCGCCAGTTGGATAGTTCTAATATGTCTCCTTTCTTGAATAATGTGACCGTGTATGCTTCTTTGCCTCCAGGTAGGAGGCATGTTTTTATAATACACTTGTTAATTAAAGCTAGAAGAATGTTAGAAATGTTAGTAAGATATTTTTTTATAAAATTCTTTGGGAATCCCATCAGGTCCAGGGCATTTCCCTCTTGGTGCAACGCGTACTACTTCCCATAAATCCTCGCGTGATATTAGGTTAATTAAGTTGTTATTTTGAACCGCGGTGCTGATATGTGCGCTTCTAAGGAATTTTTTGATTTTTTCTGTTTTGACCATCTCAGATTTATACAATTTCGTGTAAAACCTGTGTACTTTGGTCGCGACTTCTTTGGGTGTTTCTGCTATAGATTTGTCTGGTCGATGGACCTGTGTATAAACTATTATATTTTTCCTGGCGTGTAATTGTCAGAAAAAGTAGCTTGAGCAAGTTTCTCTGTCTCTTATATTTTTGCCTTTATATTGGACACCAACTTAGTGTTGGTGTTCGCGGATCAGGGTGTTTAGCTGAGCAGAAACCTCTGCCCATTTACGACCCCATCTGTGGCTGTATCCCATTCTTGGTACATTGTTTCTAGATGGTCAATTTCAGCCAATGTGTGTTTGATAATGGCTGAAACTGCCCTGTGTCTTATAGACAAAGTATGTTTAATTTGTTGGGTTGTTGATTTTTTGAAGTTTTCCCATGTGGTTAGTGGGTCTGAGCAAAAGGGTATTTGAAAATCCTGGGTTGAGGATATTTTCTCCATCCAGGATTGAAATTCCAAGTCAGCTAAACTTCTGGGCGCATTCTGCACCATCTGGGTGCTTGGGTACTTGGTTCCGCCAGTTTGTAGGACACCAAAACAAACCGATGGTCAGAGAATTTGATTTTTTTCAGTTTTAAATTTTTGAATTTGGTGACGGAAAATTATTGGTATGAGTATTAGGTCTATCCTCAACCTAGAGACAAGTGTACCATTGTGTACATGTGGGCATGTCATGTTTTGTAGCAGGGGTTGCCTTTTTGGCAGTGGATCATATAGTCCTAGGGTGGCCTTTAGTACTCGAAGTTCCACTTGCCCTTGTGGTATCTCCATTGTGTATGGCCATTGGTCCATTTCTGGGTTAATCTAGCAGTTCATGTCTCCCACGACAAAAGTGTTTGCTGGTAGATTTAATTGTGTTAGGGCTGTGAGAAATTCTCTTCAGTCCTGTGCACCATTTGGGGTGTACATACTGGAGATTGTGTGCACTTTGGTGTGCCATGAGAATGTTATGGCGAGTATGCGGCTGTCCAAGAATGAATTTTTATTAATAAATTTAAAGTTTTGGTTCACGCATACTATCACTCCACAGTGGAGTGACCATTTTGATATTGTTGGGAGGAGCATTTTTTCCCATGCCTCCTCCTCTCCCTGTGGACAGTGGGTTTCCTGCACTACCAAGATATCCACAGGTGGGTTTCGTAGGAAACTCAACTTATTGGCCCAGGACGTTAAGGCCTTGAGTCCCGCTATGTTCAGCATCCCTATCTCTACTGAGACGCCTGATGCGCCTCAGGAGTGGTTAGCAGGGCCTCCCGGCCCTACTCCCTCACTCACATTGCTCTCCACTGCACCTCTGCTGCGTAGAGCATAACCATGAGTAGGAGTTGGGGTGTATTCTGCCTCTTTCATCACCACAGTTTTTGCTCCTCTATTGGCTTTTCTTGGTTTCAATATGTTATTGCGGTGCACTTGTGGATTTTTATTGTCCACATTATTTTCTTGCACATTCCATTGTTGATTTTCCTTCCTGATTGGGTTAACTTCCACATTTTCTGGGGGTGCACTGAACCCCAATTTTGCTGCATTCATATTCTGAATTGGGTTCTACTGAATTCAAACTATTCAGATTGAGTGATTGGTTTTCTGCGGGATCTGATTGGTTCATGGACTCAAATTCCTCCATGTCTTCCTGGATCTGCTCCGGCGATATGGTTGATACCACTGAGGCCTTTGCCTTGGCCGCGGCCAGCTAGGGAGCTTGTTTGGCCATTTTTCATTCTTTTGGGGAAATATGATCAATTATTTTATATTGTCCATGTTCTCCCCAGTTGAAGGCTTGTGTAGTATCTGTGATTTTGGTGTACTCTGAGTCATCTTCACCCATTTCCTCCTCACAGAATTCCATTTCTCTCAGGACTTCTTTGATGGGGCAAGCATGAATCTTGTGCTAAAGGACTGGCAGTGGTTGCAAATGGGGGGTGCGCTTTCCACTGTTGCATGGAACAGCTGGGATTTTTTCCCATTGATAGTGAAGGATGTGATGTGGGGATTTTTGTAATATCCTCTACTACATCCTGGTTTAGTGAAATTATTGTGATTGCCTTCCCCATGCTAAGGGTCAGCATCATCTGGAATCATTGAATTTCAAATTGTTTAATTTCTCTGTAGGCTTCCAAGCCTTCTCAGAGATGTCTTTTGACTACTGTGCGCACCAGTGTAGTCAGAAGATAATCAAACATGATGAAGATGTCTATGGATTATGTCCAACAGGTGCATTTGGTTGGGACCAATTGCTGTCCATCAGGAAGATTGAGTACTACTCTGACCTTCGCTGCATCGTTTGCTTCTTCCACAGTTTTGAGCCCAAGGTATGCCCAACCTCTGCGGATAGTATGAGTTGTAAGGTACACCACATGTGAGAAAAAATTTTGTTGGGCTTCGCCAAACTTTTCCCACATTGTTGGAGTTTCTACGCCCAGGAAAACTTATATCCCATATTCCACAGATAACAGTGGTTGCAATTGGGATACTTCCAAATAGCTGCAATATTTTACTAAGAAATTGACAAAACCTGCAGGATGCGCAACCTCAGGTTTTTTTTATTTTTGCTTAGATTTTCATTTGTACCTGTGCGCTTGGTACCTTTGGGCGGTGCAGGTCTGGGTCCGCTGCCCTTTACTGCGTTCGCCCAGCTCTTTACCTTATTTTTCATACTTATCTCGCCTGGTGTTGATCATCAAATTACGCTGTTTGAATAAAATTGAAATTACTAAAAGTGATAGTAATTGGAAAGAAAAGTAGCACCAGCGGCTTCTACTCCCCTTGTTTACAAAAACACTCCCATCCTACTACCTGAACTCGCCTCCCTTCAGACACCACAATGGTGGTGTCCTTTGCATCCCTCCCTTCCCACCTCCCATCCCAAGTTTTTATGATCAATTGATGCTGGGGCTTAAGGATTATGGGGCTCAGCAACCTCGTTTTCACTGTTCCCTCTGGTGCAGAGCACCTTGCTGCATCTCACGCCACTGTCACCATAATACCACACTACCCTCCCATAGCCCAACAAATTCCCCATGATTGTATTGCAGCAGCGCCTGAGCACTTTTTTTGGGTTTATGTGGATAATGGTCACCAGATTTGTACCCTCAGTTTTGGGTTTGACCATCAAAAACCTGCCCCTGAACCACTTCCTCTGATGTGGCTTTTAAGCCCTATTCAGTTGATTTCAAATAGGGCGTTTTGTTGCCCCCTCCTACTTAACGTTCTCGCTCAATGGGCCAGAGTGGGAAATCATCCACCGCCAATTAACTGCCCACATTAACTCTCCCAATTACACTCCCACCAATATGAGTCAGGCTTGGACCACCATTCTCACCCAAGAAGCCCATTCAATTATTACCCACCTGAATTTGTCATCCACTATTCTCATGGACCAAAATCCATGGGACCAATTGGCTAAGGTTGATGAATCAGCTAAAGGTATCATGAATGAGGAATCCAATGAACCTCTCAACCTGGTCAATTATGGTTAGTCTGAATTTTACAATTCTGATTTTGAAAAAAACCCTATCCCCCAAATGATTTACCTCTAAACCAAATGATGTCCCCTACCAAAGACCACCAGCTAACCTCAGCAGTTGTGGCCTCAGCCCATTGCCCAAACCTCCGCAAAGCAGTGGCCCATTTAGTATCTCAATTCCATGAAGAGCTGACAACACTCACCTGCCCCCCTGATTTCCCCAAAGCAGAACGAGGCAAAATCACTAATTTGCTTAATGAAGCTGAAGCCGCTGTCATACATGTGGCAAAACTAACAGATTTTGACCCATCTGCTAAAACCACCTACCAAAGTATAAACAATATTGCCCAACTCTCCGATGCCTACATTCAAGCTGAACATCACCTAGCGGAATTTGCTAAAGCTGTCCTCCAAGAAGATCTTAAAAAAGTAAAACTAACTTTTCACTAACATTCACCCACACCACGCTGATGCCCCAACGCCCTGGCTCTCCACTTATGTTTGTTACTACAACTATACTGATTATGTCTTGAAGAAAACGCCTGTAGCAGAGCTTCCCGACCCCTTCACCCTCTGTCATGGTGAGTTAATGGTTTCCACTTCCACGCCTGGTTGGAGGGTTTGTTTTGGTTTTATTATTTCATTAATTTTTTTGGTTCTTTTGCTCATCTAGTATTGGTAATGTCCGTCCCTTGGTTGGCTACCTCAAATAAATTTAAGACTGTGTGTCTTAGTTGAAAAGAGTGTTTTTCTTAATAGAGTTCAGTAGTAATTCTTGTTGGAAGAATGGTAGATTGTTTTTGCCATGTGACAATTTTTTTGCTATCAATACTTTCCCTCGTTGTGTGTATGTTACATTAAACAGAAATATTCATATTGTTTTCCGTTTTATTGTGTGCCTGAACTCTGTGTTAGTATCCATTTGGGCATTAGTTAAGTGAGACATCAGCAACTTTATACCAATACATTAACTTACCACACAAATAAAAAGCTAATGATGTCAAGTAATCTCAATTTTTGTGAAGTTTAGCTATTTTAAGTTCTCCATTTTTAGTTGCAAAATTTTTAATGTATAGACCCAAAGTTTCTCCTGATGCCATAAACAACACCAATTAGGAATATAGGAAACAATATTGCACAGCATATGTTACCATAGCATTTATAAGGACATATTTATAAACCATTAGTAGCTCTTTATTATTTAATTATCATAAGCTCTTTAGTTTGCGCTGAATATCTTTTTATATTGCAAAGTAATTGTGGTTGTCACCCTTTGGTAAGTTTAAAACCTTTACTATGTTGTAGACATATCTTCACTTTTAGTAATATATCTAAATCAATTTCTCATAAGGTCGCGCCTTAGCCTCAGCGCACTCCCTTGCTCCCCCTCATTTTTTTCATATGCGTCAAATACAGTCACCTTTTCACATATGCTGACAAAGCAATTTATGAGCTGAAAAATGCCGCCTTTGCACTAACAGGTCTTAACAATTTTGGCCCCATATATGGCTATTCTGACATTGGGTTTTATTTAAAGTATAATGTGGTGGAGGCTGCTTGTACAGCGAATTTTTTATAAATAAAAAATACTCCAGTTCCCACTATTCATACTCTGCTCCCCACCAACGAAATGCTGGCATTTACTTTTTAAATACCCTTTTTCATCTCCTGCCCCAAACTCTGTATGAGGAGTTGATGGTGGGGCTTTCGCCTATGGCAGAAGCCCCATGACTTACTTCATTATCCACCGTGATACATTTCACCTTGTAGCCTCTCACATCACTTCAACCATCTATCTACACTACCCTAATGTCAAAAAATTTACTTTTTTCAAACATATCAGAACTCCACTGATGTTCCAGAATAAATAGTATAAAGACTGCTCTCCCCTATGCCCAGCAACTCTAGCATGCTCACCTTTCCTTGCTGTAAGTTTGTGTGTAGCGTAACCCCTCAACTGTAGGCTTCCTCTAGAGCAACTCTATAAGCAACCAACAATACTGTCAGCGCCCAATTCTGGCACTCTCAACCCATCTGGCCATTTCTACCTGATTGCTCCAACATCCATATGGTCAACCTGAATGCTCCAATACTCATCTGGGTATCTCAGCTTAGGCAACTCAGCTTCTATCCTAACTGAATCCAAGTCCATCTTGGGTTAGTTATCATCTAGTACCTAGACCTATAGCAGGTATGCGCTGATTGAGGGCCTGAGTTAGATTAGTACTTTTACAGAGGTTTCCAACATCTGGAAAGACAACTAGGGCTCACAGGCCATTACAGCAAACAAATCACCCAGGGATGCCTACACTTGAGAAACCTTCCCATTATGAATATAAAATCAGATATGGTTGTAATACCCTAGCCAAGAAGATACAATATAATAGAAGAGGTCTTACTACTGATTATAAATTAGCTCTATAAGGGTTGCCAGGTAAGATTAAATTAATAAATATAGTAAACTGATATCATAATTTAATGCAATTATAATAGGGGACACAAGATAATGCTTGTTTAGTGGTACAGCGGTGCATCAATGCAGCAATGCATCATTGATTACATAGTTTGATAAAGATGTGGTATAATGTTGGTTGTAGTACATTTTTTTATATAAATATAAGATAAGAACATTATTCAGATAATGAGATAATGATCTTTGTGAACCTGACCAATTCCTTTAGAAAGTGTTCATATATATCCTTTAGTAAATTATAAGATTTTGAAATCTCTTTCCATTCAGCATAACTTTCTAAGCAAATTATATGGAAAACAAGAATTTAAATTTCAATCGCCTGCTGTAGTTTTGCTCCAATGTCCTCAGATTCTCCGCCAGCTGCTCCAGTGTGGGGCAGCAGCGAAACCCCCCTCACCATTTTCCATCTGGCAGGAAAACGCACTCAGACTGGCTCACACTGTCATACGAAACCCCTGGGATGATTCGTTCCTCCCAAGGATCTTGACACCCACCTCACTTTTACCCAAGCGGTACCTCACTGCCTCCTGGTGCTCCCCCAGAGCAACATGCGTTTTGGCCTAAGGGTCAACTATGGGAAACTCTTCCCTTACCATGAGCAAGACAGTATCAAAATGGCTCAGGAGGAGATGACCCCCACCAGAACTATAGAATCTCTGCCCCTATAAGGGGTATTTCGATCTTGGCTTCACCTGTGAAGCTGATGCCGCCACTGTGGCAACTGTGCCCAAGGTATTCCAGGGTACCCCTCTTCCCACAATTCAGACCCAGCTCCCAGCAGACACCATTCTGGTGGTCCAGTTTGCTGGTTTGCTTACCCCCACCCCCCTGAGGTGCTCTACCAGAGCGATGGACAGTTTGGAAGCCTATTTTTCAACCCCATCATACAATTTGTAGTCCCAAATGGGGCATCCGCCTTGCTGGGCCTCAGGCATATGCCATGATCAGTCCTGAATTTGATGAAATTGCCATGTCAATTCCCCCTCACACCATCATTCCTTCTGCCCCTGACCATCCATTTTGGGCCTGCGTCAAGGGCAGGCAGACGATCTGTCCATCCTATTTTGAGTTTGACCACACAAAACATAAGTGCCCCTCCTTAGCTACTTCCAATGGCTCAGATTATTCATCTGATGACCTCCAATCTGCTGCCCACCCCAAACCAGTTCTGGCATGGGGTAAGATCCTACCTCCCCCTCCAACAAAGCCTGATGCTGCAGCTGCACCTGCAGCCACCAATCAGCCTTCTCTTCGCCCCAGTGCCACACATGATTCCTCCAAACAAACACTGACTTGGACCCCAGTTTGATCCCATGTTTCCTCCAACGAATCAACCAAACCTCATCCATATGACAATTACCCAGTTCAATTCAACCAGAACCCATGGGAGTAATTGACTGAAATTGACGAATCAGGTAAGACTCATTGAAGAACCAGCTCTGCAAATTGAGCGATTCATTTGTGCAGAATGGTATGCCAAATACCCCCTCATTTATATGCCCCACAGCCAAATGCCAAATCATTTTGCAGTGACCACCAGCTTGCAGTTGAAGCAGCTGCTACAACAGACTGTTGTCTCCTCCGCGAAGCTGTTGCTAAATTAGTGGAAATGCTAACAGGAGATATTCCCCCTCCTGTTATTCCCTCAACCCTCACCCCAAAAAGTAAAATCACAATGAATCAATTGCACAAAAACGTTAACAATGCTATCCAGAACGTGGTAACTGTAGCATGGAACATTAAAGCTAAGTTCACCCAAACCAATATTGTCACGTTTGTTAAACTCCCTAATGCACGCATTAAAGCTAAAAAAGCTTTAGCAAAATACATCAGTGCCATTTTCCTAGCTGGAAATTTCCATAGTATACCAATCATCAGTGATATTATACATTATTCCACCAATGCCCCGACGCCATTACTATCCGCCTTGACATGTACCTTACTCTAGGATGAGGAAGCTGCTGCTGAAGATGAGCCCCTCAATCCCCCTCCCCTTCCACCATGGAGGGATAAGCGGTTTCTGCTGCCCACCTGATTAAAGTTTTTTTTTAGTTGTGTTCCATTCAATCCTCTCATTTGGGCATTTTGTTTGAATAAATTAGTTAAGCTAGTTTTTAGTTTAAGTTTTTTGTTTTGGTAATGTCTGTCCCCTGGTCAGCTTACTTCAAATAAATTTTAAATTGTATGATCTTAGCCTCATAAATCTTGGTCATTAATTTAATAAAAATGATTTCTGCTCAGTAAGTTATTCTTAAATTAAATATGTGTTCAGAATAAGTTGTTGATATAACAATTCATTTGGTATCATGTTCTAGTTGGTAATTAATCAAAGCTCACAATTTACTCTGAGTAAATCCATAGCATCATTCATTTGATGACATTCTAATTGGTTAATTAATCTTGATTTCAGAATTAGTCTGTCTGAGATAGTCCATGTCACTTGGTCGCTCATTTCTTCATTTCGAAGTGCTGAATTAAAAATTAATTAGCAAAGGTTAAATAATATTAAATTTGACTAGATTATTAGGCAAGATTGCATACTGTAATTAAACACATCCACTGGAATTCAGCAGAGTAATTGAGGTTGAAACTCAGAGTAAACGAATCAAATGTCAGTTATGTCTGATTAAATTATAATAGATAAAATCATAAAATTAACGTAATTATCTTGTAGTAGGAGCTAGGTTCAGCCCTAGTCAAGGCTGATAAAACCTGAAATGAAATTTTAACATTAACATTGCCAGATCATTCCCCCATACACTTTCATTACTCCACTCTTGAAAATTTTTCAAGCTTATATTGAAAATGGTTACACAAAATGTCCTCTGTTTTCAGTTGGCCTCTCTTTAAAAATTCATGTCATCATTTCGCCACTACTGCCACCAAATCACTGGTCTCAGTTCCATGTTGCTGGCATTTAACTAGTGGTTTTTGTAGCCTAACCTATCAGCTCACTTGTTCAATGGACCGAGATAGAGCTTTTGTCATCAACCAAGCCTCCAGCCACCCTCAAAACCAAATAAATTCTAGACAATTGAAATCAATTAATGTCCCCATTTTGTACCCAGGTGTCTTTACATTTTCTAAGTATTAACCTTATACCAGTGCTCCAAAACGCATCAGCCAAATTCTAGGGCCTATTGGGTGAAGATTTTTTCCATGTGAGCCTATGACCCCTTGCTTTCCACCATTACTAAAGATTCTTGAGTAGAGATTTTAATAACCAATTTATTTTTGCCATTACACCTCTCAGACAAGCGCTGTGTCATTCTAAAGTGAACATCAGTTTACCACTAGAGCAAGTACATGCCTGAGTGTTGTACTTCTACAAATCAGTCACAAAATGGTGTGTTGGTGGATTATGTAATTATCCCTTATTTTCCATTCTATTTTCAATCATTGATAAGTGCAAAATCATTACCTACATCAAAAAGCTAATATAGTATTCTGAGATGTTAATTTAGTGGTTACTTTTATACAAAAACAAAACTCACCTAAGCCAAAATTACAATTTTTTTAATGCTCGCCAACACCCACCTCCAAGCTAAACACAACCTTGCTCAATATATCAAGGCCCTTGTTGGATATGACCAAAGTTGAGTCAATTCAGAGATATACTAAATCCCCAAAGAGTTGGCATTTGATTGTAATAAAGCACCGCTCACAGAATCCATTGATCAGACCAAACCTTTTAGGTATAAAATGTATAATTGCTTCAAAAATTCTCTTATTGAGTACAAGGGTCCAGTACACTCACAAACTAAGTACAATGCTACCTAATGAGTCATGAAAGATAATAACAATCAAAGGGACTAATATATTGAGAAAAGGCATGTCCTTCTGAAGACTAAACTTATCCACTTATCTAAGAAAATTAATTATGCTCTACTTTATTTTATTTATTAAACTATTGCTAAAGTGCATTTTCCTTATTAACAATATCACTAGGAGCCAATGACGCTAATATGACTAATAATTGATTAGTATTTGAAGGATCTGACCAACAAACTTTGGAATCCTGAAGAACTGGTGCTTTATGCCAGGTAACCTTCAAAGCTACCAGGTGAAGATGTACATTCTAAGTGATTAGTGATTCTTTGGAGAAGAAATTATTCAAATTGGAAGAAAATATGATTGTAAAAAGATGGGTCCATTCCCCTAACAAGAAATACTGTCAAAAAATTGAGACTTACAATTTTTAGCACTAACAATATTTAACCTTCCTACCCCTGGCAATTTGGATTTTAGATTCAATAAACTAAAGTAGCTAAGACTGTGAAAGTACTTACTTTTTGGAACTCCAAAGCTTGAGGGACTATATAATCAAATCTATTTCACCCAAGTTACAGACAAATTAATACAACTATACAATACTGATGCACTTCCAAGTACAGAATTGGGGGTTGCCCAAACTTAATCTTTACTTTTGATATTTTTCCACCCTTCTCTCCACCACCAATTGCAGTTTTTGGGATTAACCCTAATGGAGATTCAAAGACAATATAGTATTACCCAGAAGCTTCATTGCTGAAATCTTGAAATATATGAGGCAGCTTCCAATTTTGGTCTGGACGAATTAAAAGTTATTCTAAACTCAAAAAGAAACCAGTAAGTTGCAGAGTCGAATTGTTCACATTGATAACAAATTTTGTGGATATCTTTACAACAAAAATATTCAGCATATTGCTTCTGCATTGGCAACCCCACATAGAAGAATAGAACAGGCTGTGACTAAATTATTAGCTCAGTTGAATAAAATACAGCGAACATATGAGTCTCAGATTAGAGTTAAATTTTGTATTTTACATCTCAATTAAAGAGCCAATGTCCACTAAATCTGAGAGGCGAGTAAGAGAAAGACCACTAGACCCACTGGCTCTGTTGGGCTTAAGGCCCATAAGAACCAAGAGTCCAGAAGGCCCCTCAGGACCACCTGGGGACCATCTGAACATCACCCCCACGTGGTACAATGACCATGAAGCCTGGCAAAAACCTGAATGAAAATTGTGGGGTGTGGCTCATAGAAAATGTATGGTCTTTTAAGAAACTATCTCAATGATGACTTAACCCTAACTTCCTTCATGATAATGTTGCCTCTATACAGCAAATGCGTTTTATATGAACACTATATAACGATCCATCAATCTACCTTTGATGCCAAGATCAATCAACTTTCTTAACTCCAGATTTTAGAAAACAGCAAGAGGATATATTGAAAAAACTAACTGAGAAGGTTACCAAAAATCTACAAATCCATCAGGCTATCAGCTCCATGGCTGCCACTACTCTTTGAACAACTGCGGAAAAAATCATCATGAGGAATTCAATCTCAATTTTAAACAACTGTATCAAACCTGAATGATTGACCAATCTTGAGACTGAACCTTCAGTTCACAGAAGACCCTCAACCCCAGCTATGCATGTCCTCTCTGATCCTTTCAACTCCGTTAAACCTTAATTTAAGGAGAAGTATGTCACTGGTATAAAGAATATTCAGACGTTTCTATTCATGTGTGAAGGTTTATAGAGCTAGCCACCAATAGACAGAAAGTTCAACACATCTAAACCTGTCTCAACAGTAATGCTCAGGAATATTGATGACCTACTTTAAGGAATGTACTTCATAGGATCAAGTGAAGGCCGACTTTATCAAAAAATGTATACCAACTTAACCCTGTCTAATTGAAAATAAGCCTTTATGTAAATACATTTAATAAGGGAAATCCTATACTAACTTTGCTAACCGTTTCTACTATGATCAGGCTTCAACTTCCTGTGAACGACTTTACTAGGATGATTCCATACTACTGTATTATCACCTTTCTTTTAAATGACATCTTAAACTAAATTTCTAAGGAATAAAGAAACTATTAAATCAATATTTAATATCAAGGAAGCGTTAATGGAATTTTCCAAACCAGAGACGCGTCATGACTCATCTAAGAAAGGATTAAGACCTCAATACATGCTGTTGGATTAAATTTAAAGTCTCAATTCAGTTGTGAACCCTTCTCTTGTTGTGAATTGTTTAATCTTAAGAGCTAATTCTGGAAGAAGAAATTAGATGAGATGGGAAAAGAGGCGTCAGATTAGGGTGCGAGGCTCCCTTATGCTGAAGAATATACGCCTCAATAACCTACTAAAAATTATTAACATCCTGAGTGGTTCATGTGTCAGCTCTTGACAGATTCTACATCTTTAGTACTATAATTGAAGTAAAGTCTATAGATTATCTTATTCTGCTTTGAGTAAACTCTCTGCCTCCCTTGACAATTTGCTATATCCAATGCTATCAATCTGATCCCTCACTTTAGCTCTAAATTACTCATGTAGAGGTAGTGGTTCACAAGATGAAGGTCTTTGATATTGATGATACTAATTCCCCAATCAATTTTATCTCCTACTGCCTGATGAAGCGGATCAAGATTACCACTGATCATAATCATACCTTAAAATATGGAACCACCGGACACTCTTTCACTATATTTCTCATGGATTACTCATTGTTTCTCATTTAAATCAGGTCCTTAATAGTTTTTGATCCACCAATCGTCTTGGATAATGATAGCTATGATCTACTTATAGGAACGCAATTCCTGGTTGTGTTCAAAACCAAGATTAGTTAAAAAAATCTATATGTTTCCATGATATGGTATCACGTCCTACTCATCATTCAGAACCTGTTCAAGGAAAAAGGAGGAGAAAAACTCCGCAGTTGACTTTTGGAACATCCCAAGTCCATTGAGTGGCTGAAATACTGAGCATTGGTACCAAAGAGTAAAGTTGCTTCCTATAATCATAAATGCTAAAAAAAAAGAACGCCCCTTTTCACCATCAATATGGGTTTCATTCCAACCAAATCTCAGATCCTGATAGAAACAGGAATAAATCTCACTATACTTTTTGCTCATTTATTTCAAGTTTATGGTGAATTAATCCTTCTATACGCGAACCTCTGACTTGTTTGGGCATAATGATCCCATATATTAAGGGCCTACTACCTTAGTGATTGATAATCTGTCATGGTTGAATGACATCAGTGAGGGGACATATTTTAAAGATAAGGCTGGGAGTGACGAGGCCAAGAGGACAAAGTTAGAAAGCTGCCTGAACGAAGCATAACCTGGACCAACACTTGGGTAAAGGCAAGATATTCCCAATTAGGCTTTGGGGGTGTAAATGATGGTTGAATGATAATTACATCCTCATCATTAAAATGTAACAGCTATTTTGGTAAGTAGGATTTAACCTAGAATTTAGTTAAAAAACGGTTATTTGAAACCCATTTAGTTTATAATATTACTAAATCTGGGAAAATTTAGCTTCAGTCAATTGCTTGAGCTCAAGCTTACTCAAGCTACAGTATGACAGTTGATGGCAATTTGCATTTATTGGTTCATTTGAGCGCAGTGCCTCACCTAATGGATTATAAATCCCCCAATTGTTTCACAATAATTTTTTGAGACCAACTTCTTTGTTGGTTGACTTGTTTTAAAAATAACCCAATAGTTTCCCTATATTCAGATGGTTTTCTAGTCTGACCTGTGTCAGATCTCCTTAAAAAGTAATTAATAACGTTCATTTTATCTTATCAAGAAATCTACCACTTTTTTCACCTATGGGAAAGCCTGGACCTCTACAGATAGAGGCCCAGAAGAGACTGGACTCAAACTTGCAATTGGTAATGGACTTATTCCTGGAGTCCAACCAAATCATCGCTTTTCTGATCCATCTTGTTGCTTATACAATGATATACAAATAACCTTGAGTTTTTTGATATTGACTCCTCTGAGGGGCCCTGTCATGGTTGGATGACTTAATAGTGGTAACTAATGCCAAAGATAAGGCTGGGCGACAGGAGGCCCAGAAGGTGAAACTTCAGGCTCTTCCTGACCTGAAACAAACATTAGAACAACGTTGGGTGCAAGCAAAATATGCCCAGGTTGGTACTAATGGTGTGCAAAACGCCCAGCCCTTGTCTCGGCCCAGGCACTGAAATGGATGTATGTAATGAATGAAGATGGTTTAATTTTTGGTTAATTGGAAAACAAGGGTTTGAATCTCATTTGAGTTATGAAATCATGTGTTCAGGTAAAATAGAGCTTCAATCGATCACTCAAGTGAAGGCTCTTTCAGTGTATTTTACCAAATTGGATGGGAGCGTTTGTCTATTGGAGTGTCAAAGCTTGGGCACACTTCTGCAGACCCATAATTATCTAACCCATTTTAAATATGTTTTTGCGACCAACATTCCTTGTTAGTCGACTTTCACAAATAAATTTACTTGTTATTTTATGTTTACTTATGATTCCTTGGGTGAACTTGGAGGCGGACCTCTTCAAGGAGGTCTCCAACTATGTTGGCCACTACATACTATCTCAATTTATGGAAATCCCAGGTGCTCCCTTAGCCGCTCAGGTCCCCTCCAGATTGAGGCACCCAAGCCTACTGGCACCGATTTACACTTGATTATGGACACCCCTCTGGGGTCCACTCAAGCTGTGCTGTTTCTCGCTTACCTGGTACTGTATACCACGCTCTACACCCTTGCCTTGGGTCCCTTTTGTACAGGCACCATTTGAAGTGCCTTGTTTCCCATTCTTCTAATGTCTAGTTCCCTAGCAGTGTGGGTTGGCATTCCACACCATATTTCTGGGAACGAGAGAGTTACAGACACTCTCTTTACATTAGTAGACCAATCTTTTTATTTTACGTGCATGAGAATTATCTGTGTGGGACTTTCGTTATTTGTAAACTGGGTGTGCTGGCCGTTTGTCACTGCCACAATGGTGCTCACCACAGCTTTTTCATTTGGTTTTGTTTTGGTGCATCTCAGCGTTATTCTTGCAACTACCAATTGGGAAGTGCCTACCCTTCATGCTTATGTCTGGTGGTCTCTAACCTTTCATGATCCTGTTATTGCAATTCCCCGCCTTTTTACTGAGATCTACTCAGAAATTCATCTGGCCTTGGCTACCCTTGAGCCAAATCCTTCCTCAGAAAATAACAACTTATCAGGTTCCTGTCCGCTTTTATGAGGAGTGGATTTGTTGTATCAGCTGTCCCAGAAGCGGCCAACTGGGGGGTTTTTGCCATATTCTGTGCACACCCGCTCTTGTGGCGATCTGTGGAGGTCTTGGAGCGTGTCTTGGAGAAACATCGTCCTGATGGAGCATCCACCCAATCCTTCTACAAGTTCTTTTTGTGTTACAAGCAGGTCAGCCGGTGAAATTATATTTAAATGAATTTTGTGAAAAAGCCCAGGACTTACCTTTGCCCAACGTTGTGAAAATGTCATTTCTCCATTCTTTGGACCTCTCCATGCAGAATTCCCTGATTTGGCTGTTGCCCCCTTCCAACTTTGATATTCTGATTAAAGCTCTTTGGGGTAGCTTCTCCACCCAAACCTGGAAGGGGCCACATGATATGACCGTCATGATTGCACCTGGGTCAGCCCTTTAAATATGTGAAACCAAAAAGTTGCGCACGTCTCTCACAATGATGGAATCTTATCCTTCTAAACTTCCAATTTCGAGGAGTTCAAAGCCAAGAAGGGTTCTAGCCATGATTTTAAAGTAAACGCGTCATCTGATTCCGCCATGATGATGTCACCTGTGGTTGCCCCTATAAATACCGCGTCCTCAACTAGAGATATTTCCTTGAATCGTGAGGTGCTTACCACTGATTTCCTCCCCGTCTCAGTGGAAATCAAGAGCATAGGAGGGTCTGGACCTGAATTTAACCAAAAATGGGACCCCGTTGACATTTTTTCTTCCCAAGACATTTCTGGGGTGCATGCTGATGCATCAGTACTGGGCTTGGGGGTGATGGCCCTGGATAACAATTCACACTGAACCATCGGAATAGGTGTGGGTTCGCTGGATCCTGAAAACGCTTTTTATAAAGTGAGCGATTTATCCTAGAACGAGCCATTTATAAGCTCATATGGCCTGGATGAGGACCCTATTCCAGTATATCATATTACCCCTGAGAACCCTCGTTTGACCCCTATCATGATCTGGGGCACTCAGGAAGTGGAAAAGGAACTGCGTTTTAAATAAAAAGATGTATATGCACTGCAGAAGATGTGGTGGGATATGTGGCCTCAGTAGTAAGAGTGGCCCACTATCTCTCCCCTTCTATGATTCCAAAACATACCCTGATGGCTTGTTCAAGCCAGAGGAAGAATTTTCAGGTGAGATGGTGGCGTTTTCTGCTTTGAATAAAGCCATTCTGGATAATTCTTGTTGACCGCTACCCTTACATCCCCTTTTGGAAAGTTCAGCACCACTATTTTAGTGGATACCGGTGCCTCAGATAATTTTATTGACCAAGATTTTGCTGACTACCTTAAGTTGAGTTACTCACCGAGTGGTATGGTTAGAGGTGGGGGCTTCTCAAGGTATCCCCACACTGAACGTCATGAGGTTAGTTGACTTCCAGGTGGGCTCCTATCTTTTGAAAACCATTTTCAAGCTATCAGAAACCTCTTGTTCCCCATTATTTTGGGTGTAGAGTGGTGGAGAAAAATTGACGTCAGGACCCATTTAAAAGAAAAACTCTATCCTTGTCTTTGATAAATGGTCACCAGTTGATTGTTCCTTTGTCGGAGGATAACGCCCAGGGCAAATTACCCCATTGACCCAATGTTCACACTCCTTATCTTGCCCCTTTGTTGAAGCCCTCCGCGGAACTTTCCTTACCTTCCTGTTTGGAGGAGATGGCATCTTCCTTTGATGCAGCTTAAGCTAGTACACTACCAAGTCATCCTAGTTCAAATGTGAGTTTAAACTCACTGTGGATCTGGTGTGTGTATCTTCCCCATTTACCCATTGGCTGTCCGGGAGGAAGAGGCTTTAGATGTGTGGGTGAAGGAGCAGTTGGCCAAAGGTGCTATCTAACAGCGTACCTCCCCTGTCTGCTCCCCGTTTCTCTTTGTGGAAAAGGCTGATGTAACTTTAAGCCCTTGTGTCAATTATGGAGATTTAAACAATGTGGCTGTACCTGACCTTCATCCCATCCCTTTAAAATCCCAGATTGCGCGTTATGTAGAAAAGGCAAAAGATCTTCTCCAAGTTGGATTTCCTCAAGGTGTTCAATTAAATCCGGATAAAGAAAGGCCAGGAGTGGTTAACCGCATTCTGCACCAGCTAGAGTTTTCCAGTTTCGGGTCATGCCCATTGGGCTTAAGAATGCCACTGCCATCTTTCAACGCCGCATTGATGCTTCATTGGGAGACTTGTTGGGGGTATGTGCGGTTGCCTACATGGATGACATCCTGGTGTTTTTCCCCGATCAGGAGTCACATGCATTACACCTTTGACAAGTAGTGGAGAGATTGAGGGCTGCTCGCCTTACGCTTAAGATTAGTAAATGTGAATTCTTCAAGTCCCAGTTAATTTTTCTGGGCAACGTCGTGTTTAATCAAGGCCATATGATAACTCCAGACAAGGAAAAGGCTATTCGTGAGTGGCCCACCCCCACCTCAGTCAAGGAATTGAGGAGCTTTTTGGGGACGTGTACATTTCTCAAGAAGTTCACGCCCAATCTCTCTAAGGTGGCAGCACCCTTATATAAGGCTAGCGGTGCTAAGGTGCTTCAGTGGTCCCCCGTTTTGGAGGATACTTTCCAAGCGGTGAAGTGCACCCTGTTATCCACATCTATCCTTCGCCATGTCAACCCTGCAAAGGAGTTCATTGTATTTTGATGCTTCCAACTTTGCCATTGCGGCTGCCTTGTTACAGGTGGGCGAAGATGGGACTGAGCATCTGGTGGGATATTTTTCTAGGAAAATGTCTCTGCCTGAGTTGAATTACCACGTTTATGACAAAGAGCTACTAGCAGTGGTAAAGGCGCTGACTTATTGGTGTCACCACTTGCATGGCTCCTCCCAACCTTTCCGTGTATGTACAGATCACTGTGCCTTGCTGTACTACCACACAACTCATGTCCTAACCCCACGGCAGATCCGTTGGCATGAGAACCTTGCCCATTTTGCATTTTCTTATGAGTTCACCAAGGGCAAGGAGAATGGTTTGGCGGATGCTTTAAGTCGAAACCCTGCTTTAGCTCCTGATACAATGGAGGTAGAAGTTTATAACACACAGGTGATTCCACTGAATAAAATTGTGTCTCAACTTCCCTCTTCCCTGGCCAATGGGCCAGCGCTTGCACCTCTTGACAATGCGGAGGAATACAGTATGTTCAGAAAGGTAGTCCTTTCTCAGCCACTATTAACCGAATATCATATGGTACTTGCTAAGAGCGCTTTAAATCAAGAGGATCTATACAGGGGTTATCACGCAAAGAATGAGATGGTGTGGTTTCAGGGACGCCTATGGGTTCCTGCTAGACCACTGCGCCTGGAAATCATCCGGAACCATCATGATGGAATCACCGTTGGTCAACTTGGGAAAGCAAAGACCTTGGAGTTGATACAACGCACCTAAAATTGGAAGGGCTTGCCTGCTCAGATGGGGCGGTATTGTAAAGAGTGCCTGATCTGCAATCAAATGAAACCCAATTGGCAACCTTTAGCAGGGTTTTTGGTACTAGTCTAAAAGGCTGAAGGGCCCTGGACTTCCCTATTGGTGGATTTCATTGTGAAATTTTTGTTTCAGATGGTTATGATGCCATCATGGTGGTGGTGGACCGCTTTACAAAGTTCGCCACTTCATTACTTGCAGAACGACCATGACCACTGCTGAAATGGCCATGCTCTTCGTCACACATGTATTTGCGCTTCATGGGGTTCCTCAAGAAATCATTAGTGACCGGGGATCCCAGTTCACCTCCATCTTCTGTGAATTTTTGTGTAAAACTTCAGATTCGCCCCTGCCATTCAACTGCCTATCACCCTCAATCAGATGGGCAGACCGAGAGAGTGAACCAGTGCTTGGAACAATTTCTGCGTTGTTACACCGCCGCAGATCATTCAGATTGGGTTCCTCAACTTCCCATGGCCCAGTTTAGCTACAACACACTTTGCACTCATCGATCAGTTGTTCCCCTTTTTTGCCAACCATGGCTTTAACCCTGCCTTTAACATGGAGCCCAGCTGTGGTTCTAAAGTGGAAGCTGTTTTGACTTTACTAAGACCATCAAGAAGGTCCACCAGGTGTTTCCACAAGTTTGGAGGCGGCAATGCAAGTTTATAAGGAGAACGCTGATGGTAAGCACTGAGTGGGTCCAGCGTACAAGGAAGGTGATCTCGTTATGCTTGATGCTCAAAACATCCCTATCAAGCAGCCATGCAAAAAGCTGGGTCCAAAGAGGATTGGTCCTTACCATGTAGTTAGAAAGGTGGATCATGCCTCATACCAGTTGGATCTTCCCTCTGCATTCTGGATCTTCTCCATCTTTCATGAGAGCAAATTGATGTTGATTGAGGGCCCCCACCTGCGACTCCCAAGGCTTATCTCGTGGATGGGGCGCCAGAGTGGGAAGTGGAGGAAATAGTAGCCTCCCGCCATGTTAAGAGACGTCTTGAGTACCTTGTATCCTGGAAGGGGTTTGACGTAGCTGAGAACAGTTGGGTGCCTGCACGTGACTGTGTACATGCCCAAGACCTGATCGAATCATTCCATAATTGTTTCCCTGAGGCTGCAGGATCAAAGCCCAAGTCAGCTGTTGCTGCTATGCTGTTGTCACCCACACATAAGAACTTCTCCTTAGTGAACGCCCCTTAAAGGGGTGGAGCCCAAGAAGGAGGAGAGGGTAATTTCATGGTTGGATGACTTAATAGTGGGAACTAATGCCAAAGATAAGGCTGAGCGACAGGAGGCCCAGAAGGTGAAACTTCAGGCTCTTTCTGACCTGAAACACACATTAGACCAACGCTGGGTGCAAGCAAAATATGCTCATGTTGGTACTAATGGAGTGCAAAACGCCCAGCCCCTTGTCTCAACCCAGGCACTGAAATAATTGATCTACATAACAAATGAAGATGATTCAATTCAATTAATTGGAGAACAAGGGTTTGAATCCAATTTGAGTTATGATATAATGTGGTCAGGTAAAATAGAGCTTTAGTCGATCACTTGAGTGAAGGATCTTTCAGTGTATTTTATCAAATTGAATGGGAGCATTTTTCTATTGGAGCGTCAAGGATTGGGCACACTTACACAGACCCATAATTACCCTGACCCCTTTTAAATATGTTTTCGCGACCAACATTCCTTGTAGGTCGACTTTCACAAATTAATTTACCCGTTATTTTATGTTTACTTATGGTTCCTTGGGCGAACTTGGGGGCGGACCTCTTCAAGGAGGTCTCCAACTATGTTGGCCACTACATACTATCTCAATTTACGAAAATCCCAGGTGCTTCCTTGGGATGCTCAGGTCCTCTCCAGATCGAGGCACCCAAGCCTACTGGCACCGATTTACACTTGATTATGGACACCCTTGGGGTCCACTCAAGCTATGCTGTTTCTCGCTTACCTGGTACTGTATACCGCGCTCTACACCCTTGCCTTGGGTCCCTTTTGTACAGGCACCGTTTGATGTGCCTTGTTTCCCATTTTTCTAATGGATAGTTCCCTAGCAGTGTGGGTTAGCATTCCACACCATCTTGCTGGGAACGAGAGAGTTACAGACACTCTCTTAACAGGCCCTCTTCCTTGTGCTATTAACAGGTTGTTCCCTGGTAATGTGGTGAGAGTTCCCCACCACCTCTCAAGGAATGAGAGAGTTAAAGGCACTATAATAACACAATCTTGCCAACCAACCTCAGTTTGTATCTCAAATTATCCAATAGCTTCTGTCTAACCTCTATTAATTGGCCAAGTTGGCTCCATCTCTGGATGTAGATCTCAGGAATCCATAGGACTTGACGAACCCCCTATCATAGCGCAAATGGAAGTAAAGCCTTGTTCTTTTCTTACTCTTGAGCAACAATAATTGGAATTACGTAATTGAGGAATATTCTTATATTTTTCCAAAGTCCCAAAAGGTTTAGGAATGATTAAGAGGGTCCAACACAAGGTGCAAGCTAGTGATACTCAACTTATTTGGCATGCGTTATCAGAAACCTAAGGTTGAAGAACCCAAGTGACCAAGGAATTGAAACAATTGCAAGAGACTGGCTTTTGAAGCCATCTCAGACCCTTGGACTATTCTCTAATGTTAGTCCGCAAGAAAGAGGGATGCCAATGCAGAGATGGATTACAGTTGATTTGTTGAAATGGCTTGGAAAGACAGCTATCCCCTCCCTCATATCAATGACTCTCTCTGATCTTTCTCTTGATCCCAGCTTTTCTCCGCCATGGATCTTTCTATAGAATATTGGCAGATTAAACTTGCAACTGAAGACAGAAAGGAATGCGCACTTATCTCCAATGAATGGTTATTTAAACTGGCCCACATGCCTCAGGTGCTATGTGACTTCCTTACAACCTTTCAACAGGCAATAAATGGTATTTTCAGAAACCTCAAGATATATTTTGTATTAATCAAGCCTGGAAGTTACCACGATCTCCCATACCTTCAATTAGCTTTTCAAACACCTACAAGAAGTCTTTTGACTAGATACAAGCATCTTTTTTAAGCTAAAGTATATCAAGTGTAGTTTTGCATAAGTTAGTGGAATTCTTGGGCCACAAGTATATACTTGAGGGAATCTCTCCCTTCCCAACAAGATCATTGCCATACAGAAGACTTCCTGCTAAATATCTTGTGTAAGATACAGGTCTTTCTAAAAATAATTGGTTGCTTTTAGCCGTTCATTCCCCATATCGCTGAGCTTTCTATTACATTAGTATATTTACTACATTTGAAGATCCCATTCCACTAGGAAGAATATCAGCAGCAGCATTAAAATCCCTACGAGATGCCTTGATGACAGACCTTATATTACTCCACCCCTAAATTTGATAAGACACTAATACCGTTCACAGTTGCAAGTGGCATTGCATTGAGAGCAATATTGGCACAACTGAACTCTAATCAAGTCGATCATCCTATTGCTTACCTCAGTAAGAAATTAACTTTGGCGGAGATAAAATAGAATGTTACAGAAAAGAAATGGTTAGCTATGATATTGACCATTAAATCTTTTTTGACCCTTCCTTTATTTGAAAACTTTACATTTTCAACTAATCACGCATCATAAAGGTGGTCACAACAAGTGAAAGATCCTAACAGGAGGCTTTCTTAATGCCCTCAAGTTACAAAATTATAATTTTTCTATTGTGCACTGGTTGAGGGGATATCCATAAGAATAACAATAAACTATTCCACTTTCTTATACTAATTTTTATGCTTTTGAAGAAGATCAGGCTTATAAGATGATTGGAAGACTCAAATGTGGGATCAAGAGACCCATGAGGTTTAAGAATGTATAATTAAAATGTTGGATTAGACCCAATTAAAAAAGGAGTTGCTTTAAAACATGTAAGGAATAACCTGGTACCTTATGTACGCCCTTTGGCTAGGACCTCAATTATCCTGGAGACAAATAACACTGTGGGTCATGGCGCACTGCAGAAAACTTCTTAAAGGTTTAAGAATTGATGATGCAGGTAAATCATGGTTGACTCCATCCATGATGTCATCAACTCCTACCTCATTTGCATGATTCAAGGTCCTATAATCTGATTTTTCAGCATTGAGTTTTTATGCCACCTCACCCTTTGCATCCATTAATATTGTATTAACATGCCCTTACTTACCAACATGTATGGACACTGTTACACTATCATTGCCATCAATTACTTCACAAAAAGAGGCTGAAACCACATCCATAATCTCTGCAACCGCTAAAGCAACTGTCTCTTTTTTGCTCAAAAAAGCCATCACGTGGTATGGCATCCCAAAAGTTCTCCCGCCGAAATTTGGTACAAATTTTATGTCCCAGGTAGTAACCAAACTAAATTTGCTGACGGGGAAGTATTAAACCCTAATGGTCTTCTATCACCCTTCCACTAATGGGGTCTTGGAGAGAGCTAAGAGTAAGCTTATCTTCATTCTCTGTAAAATGGCCCAAACTGATTCGTCCCAATGGAATAAATACTTCCATGGAGCTCTGATAATTAATCAAGTAATCTATTATTAGATTATAAGAAAGTTTTACATTCAAAGCTCTATACAGTTGGGACCTATGCTACCATCTAGCATCCAGTCCATATTGGAGACTTCTGCTCTTGATGCAGTTGGTCTAGTTTTGAGAAGACTGGCAGAAGGGACTCTTAGATTTTAGGCTATAATGGCGGGAGTCCTAGGAAAATTACAAAAGAGAAACTGAATAAACCAACTCTAGATAACCCCTCATACCTGAATATCAACAAGGAGACTTAGTGATTTCCTAACATCACCAATATTGAGGAAAATCCCATAATCTAGATTATTGTGGTCTGGACCTTATTAAGTGATATATTACCGTGGCTTCAAATACCCCATCTCCCTTACCAAGATAGGGATTGGTGTAAATTAAGTCCATGGAAGGTTTCAACAGAGTTATGTACCCCCTTGGAAAGACTTTAATTTTTATTGTTAGAAAAGATCAAATTCAAGTCAGGCAAGATAAAATCTGAATTTATAAAGAGTTAAAAATTTAATTAATGAAAAGCATTGCTCAAAGAATTCCTTGATCAGACCCTAACATCCAATGGTACAAAAGGTATAAAAGCGTCTGAAACTCCATTATTGAGTACAAAGGGTCCCCTAAACTCATAAAATAAGTACAATGCTCTCTTAGGAAAAAGGAAGATTTTGCCAATCAAATGACCATTATCTGATATAAGCATATCCCTTTAAAGACTATAAATATCCCCTTGTTTAAATAACAAATTACGCTCTACTCTATCTTGTCTGTTTTATATTTATTGTCATTATACACAATCATTTGAGACAATAATTCCATTAGGAAGCCACTGACGTTAATATTACTAGAAACTTTTTAGCTTAAAAGGAACCAGCCTGTAAACTATAGAATCCCGTTAGCCCTATTAGTGACGCACTTTTATCAGAACTCCTATAAATGACCTAAACCTTACCACATGGATGCCACCACGCTCTTGCTCCCTGCCTTGCCCAATATTTGGTCTATAATGAGGCTGCCAGGGAAGTGCTAACACAACCCACCTACTCTATTATGGTCATATAGATGGTTTTCCAAACCCTGCTTTTTAGTAATTTTTGTTTCAATTTGTCCAATTAATTTTGTTTCAATATTTTATATCTCTGTTGAGTCATGGGGAAAGAATCCAACTATCAAGATTAATTTCAAGTACTTAAAGACCCTAATGTAAGGATTTTAGAAATTTACTAATAAACATCGTTCTTAGTCATCATATATCTTTTTTTACTAAATATTAGTAACAATCAAAAAGATTCGTATGGCAATAATAATCACTCTGTTCAAATGGAATTACAAATATAGAGGCTGAGATACTAATTATTTAATTGAATCGCCAAGGATTTCTGCGACAAGATCTTCACTCAATTTGTTCACTTTTGTTTTGGTGAAGATTTTAAGATCTTTTAAAAGTAAAGTAATTTATTATTCTAGGGATTGTTAGCTTGGAAGGGTATTTACTTATTCCACTCTAGTGCAGGTTTTGTTTGACACACGTTCAAAGCATGTACTGGTCAGATAAACTAAGCATGTTATATCTGTCCCAATTTTGGCCCACCTCAAAGACTTTTTGTAATTTATATCTCAGATTTTATGTAAGCCTCAACAGGAGAGGTGGTCAATCCTTCAGATAAGGTTAAGTCACAACATCAGAGTTTATTTATTCCTTAGGATAGTCAGAATACACCATCAGAGATGACCAAATTTCATATCAGGCTAGGATTCCAACAACGCCCCTCATAGATCTTAGCGTAGGGCGGAGGGGGTAAAGGGCAAAAATCAGGTTTGTACCCAAATTTCATGGTACTTTGGGAGCCTCAACAAATGAATGTTCATTTACCTTCTTATTAACGACCTTGTAGGGTTTTTATTAACTCAAAGCAATACTGCTATTCTTCCACCTGGTCAATGATGAGAAGAAAGTGGTAAATCACCTAGGTGGAAGGAGTGTTGGGGGCATGTTTGTTGTTGAACTAATTTTTAACTCTGGAGGCGGTATTAGACAGAATATCTAAGTCCAGAGACTGGAGCTAAATGGTTTTTTAACAAAAACTTTCATGGTAACTTCAGGGTTTTGGTCAGGCATAATATAACATATATTGTACTTTAGAGGGTAATTAGGAATTTTCACATAAACAGTTAGAAAGAAGACATTTTAGTAATTTGATGATGACTGATTTTGTAATCCAGATTTGCATTAGTATATATTGCATCCAATGCAGAGGATTAGACAAGGACATTTTTAAAGGGTAAGATTAAGTAGAATTAACTTGCTTTATGTCCATAGATTGCAGGATAATAAAGGTGAAACACTTGATTGGTACCATAATTAAGCTAATTCTTGCACCGTCAGTAACTAAAAGTGTTGTATATTGTCCAAAAGAATTATATTTTAACATCCATTTTGGGTAATAACATGATTATATAGGAAAGAGGAGGTAACTTTGGCGGAAGATAGATTAAGGGATATGGTCTCAATCCATTTAGTAAGATGATTATCAGCATGAAAGATAATCAATGGCCATTGGATTCTAAGGGTAAAGGGCCTATGACATCAATGCTATCTTATTGAAACAGCTTATAAGGAGGGACCACTTGATTTTTGGGGTGAGGAGTAGGGCCAACTTGGATTTTACATACTAAACAGGACTCTAATAGATTATGTAGTGTGGGGAGCATCCCTTCTCATCAGCAATTGGACTTGAGTTATTAATAAGGGTTTCAAATTTCCCATGGCCAACTTGTAGGCGTCCTTCTAAAATGATATCATTATAAAGGACAAACATAAAGTAGCCATCTAATTGTCATTAGCTTATATAGGTGACCATCCCAGATTTGAATTTTTGCTGGCCTTTTTTAACTCTTTTTCATTGCGATAGACTCCTTTTTCAAAATCTGATGTTGGCTTATGAGGTTATAAGTTGATTTTGATCAAGTTTATTTAGAGTTAAAATAGGTAATCTGGACAAGCTTTCTGAATTTTTGTATAAAAGCTTAACGATAAGGTATAAAGAAATCTCAAAATTTGGAGCTACAAAGACTATCAAGGCGGGCTCTTATCAGGATCTTTATTTCCTGAAGCCACTTAAAGGGATAACTATCAGTAATTATAGTAAGGTGGGACTCATATAGATAGGGGTCAAAAAATTCGAGGGCTATTAAAACTGCCAGGCACTCATGTTCTGTTACACTATGATTGAGTTCAGATTTTGATAAGATTTTGCTGTGTTAATTTATATTATCCACTAATTTTCATCATGTTGAGTAAGTATAGATCCTTTAGCAATATTACTATTGTCATGAATTGGAAAAAGACTTATTGAAGTTGGGGTGTATAAGAACAGGTGAATGAATGAGAGCTAATCATAAGAAATCAAGGTATTGTTGCTTTTCTTCTCCCCACTGGAAATGAACCCCCTTCTTTAGTATATAGAATAAGAGTTAAGATGTATCTACAAAATGAGGATTGTATAGTCAGTAATATCCAATCATTTCTAGAAAATCTGAACATCTTAAAGGGACTTAAGCGGTGGTATTTAATTTATGGCAGTGATTTTGTAATTCATTATTGAAATTCCTCTTTGACTTACACTGTGACCAAAAATCTATTACATTTTGGTAAAAGCAACATTTGTATGGCTTTATCTTCAATAAGCTTTTTTACTTTTTAGACTATATTTTGTTGTGAGCTAAATGAGATCTGAAAGTTCACAAAAAGTCGTTGTGTCATCAAGGTAGATTACCTATCAGGATCGTTTTAAGTCCTCTATAAGGCCATCCATTGTTCTATGCAAGGTAGCAGGGCATTTCATATCCCCTGCGGCATCTGTGTAGGTTTGAACAACCCTTCACTAGAGATAAGAACACATTTTTTGTGATCTTTGAAGGATAGGTCTATCTTCTTGTAACCAATGACAAGATTCATCACAGAAAATACTTTGGTCTTGACAATATATGCAGAGATTTTTCTTTATAAAGGAAGGGGATAGTTATCCTTTTGAGTGATAGAACTTTGGTTGCAATAATCATTATAGACTGATGACCTCCGCCCTTTTTGCTGAATAATAGCAAAGGGAAAGTCCAGGGGCTTTTAGATGGTGTAAATAATTTAGCCTATTTTAGTTGCTTTAATTTGAGCACCACTTGGGCCTCCTCTACTTTAGACTTTTAATAAGCTTGAGCTTTATAAGAAGATTTTTATTAGTTTTCACTGATCAATGACTCCAAACATATTCCTATTTTTACCAGGTCCCATGGAAAATATAATTTCGTATTCTTATAGTAGATCTTCTAAATTGTGAAATTGGTCTTAAGTAAGGGTGTCCCCAATTTTACCTTTGACTAGTCTTAATTGTGGTAGACCTGTCAAGTCCTAAGACTTGAAAAGTTTCCTAAACAGTTAACCCCATGATCTGTTCAACAGAAAATGATTTATCAATATATGGCAGCATGCCATGTTATTTGAAAAGTCTGTTTGGTTACATTACCCAACAAAATCTAGATGGACTTTTCAAAGGTGAGTTTAGGGTCCTGGGACATGTCAAATCTTCCTTGACATAAGGGTTGTTTTGTCCACATATCTCTAAAACATGAGTAGGGGGATAAGAATTTAGATTTTAAAATCCATATATCTTTAGAGCGTGGAGCTATAGAAAAAGAATATGGGCATAAAGCGGTGTCCCATCCTTGGCATCAACAGTGTTGGGTGACAGTTTAATTTTGCCCTAGAATTTAGTATTATATATGTCAGATGGAGTAGGAATTCAATGAGACATGAATGATTATTAGAAGCCTCCTTGTTTTTATGGGATATTATATAGTTGTTAATGTGATATACCAAAAGGGTAATATTGTTCCTTATGATTAGTTATAAACAGTAAATTTACTTATAGCTAGAATCTGATGAGGAACTTAAAAAAGTAGCTTTTCTTTCCGCTCAGTGCCACTTTTAAGAGAAAATCAAAAAAGTAAGTTTAACCACTGTTAACTGGCCCTGACCAATTTTACATTGATTTCCTCAGATCTGACGCCTGTCGCTCCAGTGTGGGGCAGTGGTGATCCACCACCTAGCATTTTCCTTCCTACAGGAGAAGAGTTTGGATAGGCAAAAAAAGTCCGCCACATTCCTCTGGCCAGTTTGTACCTCCATGGGACTTGGCGCTTCACATTGTGCACATCCACACCTCTTGCCCCCACCCGCTCGCCCTCCCTCACTCCACAATTCAATTTTGCCTCAGGGTTGACTATAAGTATTTATTTCCATATACAGACAAGCAAATTATCAAACTCGCCACAGTTGCCTTTGCTCCGGCTGGCTTTAATCAATTTACACCCTTTCAAGAGCTATTTTGGCATAGACTTCTAAACTGAGGAGGAGGATGCAGCGGCAGCGTTGACTCCTTTGAATTACAAAAATATCACCGTTTCTACTACCCATACTCACCTCCCTGCTGACGTTACACTAGTGGTGTCATTAATAAATCTCCCTTCACATCTCCTACTCCAAATTTTGTATAAACAGTTGATGGTGGGACTTTTAGCTTATGGAACTTAACCCAACCTTGCTTATACCGTTTCCTCTGGTGCAGAGCGCCTTGCTGCACCTTGCGCTACTGCCACCATCATCCCACACAACTTCACCAACGCCCAAAAAACCCCACATGCTTACATCCCTGCGGCAACAAAGCATTTCTGAACTTATATTAACAACAATTGACAGAATTGTCCCATTTGTTTTGGGTTGGACCATTATAAAAAGTCATGCCCCCATGCCGCTATACCAAGTACTATTTTTGAATCCTTGTCAACAGCGTCTGAATGGGGTTTTTTGTTGCAACCTCCCACCCAACACACTCACTTGCTGAGCCAGAGTTGAAAGTCTGCCCCCACCAAAACCTCCAGCCACACTCAACAACCAAATTCAACCCAGCCAATCAGAATCAGGCTTGGACCACTGTTCTCCCACAAGCAACTTCCTATTCGCCTACTACCATCCGCCCTAATTCTGCCTCCCCTGTTCAAGTGAACCAAAATTCTTGGTCCTTATTGGATGAGGTTGACAAATCAGGTGAGCTTTTCCTGAAGATGAGTGACAAGTCAGGTGACAAAGCCCCAGAGATGTATGACTTTGATGAAATTTCTCAAATCAAATTTTGACAAACCTATCCGACCCAGACGTTATGTCCCTAGACCCAATACCATCCTCTTCCAAAGTGGCCACTAGCTTTCTTTAGCAGCGGTGGTACACCCCATTGTCACCTCTTTGAAAAGCGGTGGCAGAGTCTGTTTATGAATTTTAAAAAGGACTTCACTTACCAAACTTCCACCTTGATTTTCCTGAAGAAGTGCGGGATGAAATCAACAAATTGGCTAACACCGCCATCAACTATACCGTGCATGTTGCTAAATTAGTGAAATTTGCCACAAACACTGTAATCATCAGGCAGAAATATTGCCAGTTTTACCCTACTCCATGATGCCCGCCTTTAAGTTGAACATTATGTTGCAAAAATTTAGAGGCTATCCTCCATGCTGTTATTGGGATACTAATCCTTTTATCCACGCCCTTGACCCACACCATGCTGATGCTCCAACGCCCTTGCTCTCGTCATATATCCTCCTTTTCCATCTTACTGCTCCAGCCAAAACTGTTGTTCCTGCAAAGGCGCCGCCAGAACCTTCCACCTCCTATGCCATGGTGGGCTAGCGGTAATCCACTCCTTACCTGGCTGGAGGATTTTTGTTCTGTCATTCCGTTTATTTTGGCTCCTTTTTTGTTTGCTGTTGAAGCATTGTTAATGTCCATCCCCTGGTCGGAGTACCTAAATTTTTATTTTCAATTTTTTAATTAGTAATTCAGAACAACTGTCATTTAAGGCTACAGCAGGAGCAGTTATCAGAAGCTTCCCAAACTTAAGGGGAAATGCTGAGTAAGCTATAATAGCTTTAGTAGCGAGCTCTCCCTGTTCTGTATTCATCCTTGAGGATTAAAACTAAAAAGACATTTGATTTTTTAATAAGTTGGAAGCATATACGTAAAGCAGGGAGCTGGTATATACTATGGCCAAAACTTTAATTTTTGTGGAATATCACTTCTACTTGTACAACGAAAGATATAACTGGGAATTTACTGTTAGAAGACAGTCATAGGCAACATGCAGCAAAGCTAGTTGAGGTTTCTGTTTAGGACAGATTTATGGGTTCCAAATTCAAAATTTTTTTGTTTGTTGAGCCTTATTTGGCTAGTAGTTGACTGTAATAATTTTTTGATAGATGTCCAATATAAAATTAAGAGATAAAAAACATTTATTGCCTTGAATAGAAGTAAGCACATCAACTTCAACAGGGGTGACTTATATCATATATCCAGAATTACTAAGCATAGAACTAGTAGTTTAAGATGTAAAGGATTTTTTTCAGAGGGAGCCTTTTGCCCAAGGCTGACCACCTTTTTTGAATCATTCTGAGGGCGACACAAGCAGCTATTCACAATTTGATTGGTATGTTTGATTTAAATGCAGTAAATTTTTTGAAAAGGAGATTTGGAAGGCGTCATAGCTAGAACGTGGGGTCAAGATTTAAGAGCATATTTAGAAGGTCCAGTATTATTGAAGATATTAGGTGGAACCTACAAAAGAATTTTTTGTGTAGCAACGAAATAAGATTATGTTTAACCGCCTTAAGTTATGACTGGATATTGGGCTTGGGTTGAAACGCAGATAAAGTAGCTGTAATGGCGTTGTCTAAGTTGAGTCAATTTCCTGCAAATAATGTTTGAACATTAATAATAGAACCTTTTGGGAAAACACATTGTATATTTTCCTCAATTAAGTCAAATCCTCATAAGCCTGTTTCTTAGCTTTCTAAGGCTAAACACTCCTAATTTTTTATTAGCGCGTTATAAGCATTGGCCAATTGACACAATTAATTAAGTGTTGGTGCATGGCAATGGTTAATTAGACTAATACTGGCCTGTCAGTCTGTATGAGTAAGCACCCAAAACAAAAGCCAAAATATTAATGGTATTGACGCCTACATATTTTGTACTTACTTGAAAAGGGAAAATACAAGTTGGCAATTAATAACATAGGTTACCAGCACACCCACTAGTAACCAAATGGTAGTAATGTAGCTGCGGCAGATTCAAAGGAGGAGGTTTTCCTGAGCACAGCATGCGGGGTGGGGGAATCTTTGGCTCAGGGGAGTCAGAAAACATGGAGGTGCCACAAAACTTGGCAAAGTGAGAGGGGAGAATCTCAAAGAGCAGGGAAAGATTGTGACGTTGCAAGGCATCTGAAATGGGAGACAAGCCCAAGTGGGCCATGTTGCAATCAAAAGTACAACTGGGAAAGATAACAAAGATCTAGTTTCACTTAAACAGGTAAAACTGTGTGAATAAAAAAGTTTAAAATAAACATAAAGCTTGAGAAAAAACAAGTCTTTAGGAATATAAATTCTCCAAATCTGATGTAATCTCATTTGACACTTAGAGTGTTGAAGATCCATTGCAAGCGTAAGCCAAAATTCCGCTGATTAAAGTAGATACCATAATGCTCATAAATGCATTCATTTTTTTCCAAGACAAGTCCCTTACAATCTATACCATGGCCTCTAGTAAGTCACCCTTCCCTGAAAATACCAAATCTTCTGCATTTCCCATTTATAGTCCGGTAATAGTTTCAATATTGAAACTGGGTGGTTGTCTGTCCAACGTCTGGTACATACTGAAGATTATCTATTAACATCAGGTACATCTGTAGGTATTTTTTGGCTGAGTAATTCTGTTTCTTTTTGACAACAGGAACATAACTTATTTGAGGAACTGGTCAATAAGTTAAAAACTTGATTGATCCACAAAAAGTCAGGATCATTATTATGATTTGTCTAATAGGTTTATAACCTTGAACTTGGCATTCAATCCAAATGTTTATTTAAGCAATCTTGGCCTGTATTTATGTCTATTTATTTATCAGTCAAAGATTTATTGGGCTTAAGGCCCAAAATTATCATTGATACTAATTTAAATAGCAATGAATGATTTATAACACTAAAAGGCCTTCTTAAACAAAACCAAGATAAATTACCATCCATTGCTCCACAAAAATAGCAGGAACCAAAGATTTTTTTAGTCTTGTCATACCTTATCCCTAACTTTATTTTATCAATTATTCCCCTCTAAATAATAATATAACTTCTCTTACCCAATAACAATTTGTCTAGTATACCAATCCTAGTGCTTTTTATGCTGATTATTCTATGCACTCAAGTCAAAGCTAAATTGAGTATAAAAAAGATCTTGCAATCCTAAGGGTTGATATCCACACCAAGAGCATACCCCCTTGAAGGCTATAACATCACCAATTTTTTTTATAAGATAAAATAAGCTTGAGTTTTGATCTCTCATGTCAAATTCTGCCAATGAGCATATTAGTAATTTAGCAAAAGGAATAATCACGCTTTGAAGATCCAAAGTGCTAATTTCCTTAGTAATGAAGCATTACATTAGGAAGTTACTGAAGCTAACTTGACTCATATATAGTTTAACTAACAAAGGACTTTGGTCAACAATCTGCTAAATCAAAAACCTGATCCTTTTTTTCTAGGTGTTCTCAAGGCTACCTGACAAAGACATACCTTTGCAAAGTAAAATAATTCCAGCAATAAGAAGATAAGTTTACACCAAGTGGCTACTCAGATAACCAAAATCTCCAATCTACAAATTTTATTGAATATTCCCAGTCTTAACCAAAATTTGTTAATGTTGTGACATACCACCATTCCAAGATCCCTATCTGCTTAGTATAACTTTTTCAAAAAAGGCCGAATTTTTTAATTGGACATCTGCCTATATATTTTTGAAAAAAATCAGTGAAATTGATGGCAAATAAATTATGCAGCCTCTAAGTTAAATCATGACCCTAATGACCTTCCCTCTATCAAAGTATCCTTTATGCAGTTAACCATTGTAGAAAGCAAATGCAACAAATTTAAAGTGAGCATAATAAATCCTTACTATTTTAAAAGATGAAACTGATTTAATCAACTAAAGTGCCTCAGCGCCCTCTAGGCTACCTTGCACTGCGCATCTCACTGTTACAATTATGCTGAAGTCAAAACATTCAATTTGAATGCAATGACGCCATCTCCAAAACCTGAGCTGGAACTCCTTGCTGTTGTGACAATAAAACAGCCAACTAAAATATTTTTGCACTTTCTTTGGTTCCAAGCATTAATAATCCATGCTGCTTTAAAGAAGAAGTTGGAGCAGCCACCCCACTGCCTCAGCGACCTATCCAGTTTCTAAGCTGAAGCTCATCGATACTCCAAACCAAAAATTTAAGACACCAGATCCCAATAAGAGATCATTGAGTTTAATTTTATGATGAGCTGTTGCCTCTTGAGAATTGCAGTGAAGCAGCCAAACCAATTGATGCTTCCACTGCTTTGTTTCTCAATGATAAGGCTTTTACTGTTTATATGGGTCAACAGAACAAAATGTTTTTGGCATTAAAATTTTTTCCTCTGCCAAGGATTTTGGAAATACCAACAATTTCTCAGGCCAACTGAGCTAATTACCCTAATGACAAAATCACCCACTTATCCCACCATAAATCATTCTAACTATTTTTTTTACTTTATATGCTTTTTACTAAAAAGCTAGGACCTCCTGCTGACGTCTGAGAATTTAAATCTCCTGATAAAACTGAATATAGCCTCAAGTATTTAAGAAGTTGCACCACCACTTTTTAAATACAAGCAAAACATTGCTCTGAATCTCATACCAAGATGTGTTGGTCAACCCAGGCAACCAAACAACCTTCCTTTTGCTACCTAGATTTTTTCTGTCAATTGCTCTGCAATTTTCTATAAAATGACTTTTTCTGACGCCAGAATCATTTATAAATCGCCCAGCCGCTATCTTGAATCCACACAAGGCGAAATTAAATTTTCTCGCCTTCAATGACATATCAACTGGGCCAAAAAACTCAAATACTTTCCCTTTGCCATTTTGGCTCTTACCTTCAATCTGCCAACCTGATTCTATCAATCCAAACTTATATTAACTGACAATAGAACAAACTTCCACCAGGCAAAAATATCGGCAGGAAATTAAAATATGAACAGTCCAAATGCCATTTAAAATTAAGGAGAGGCTATAATTAAGCTTTCTTGCCTCTGCTTTTACATAAATTAGGCAAAGCAACCCAAATACCTTCATTTTGCTATTCCAAATTACATGAATTTTCTGAGCTAAATTTTCCTGATGATGTATACCTGTAGTTGTCACCACAGTGAACTTTTATCTAACAAGCATTCTCCTCAGATGGTTTCATAAATCCTTGCTTAAATTCCCAATCCAACTTATCTCTTAGAATGCAGTTTCAGATGTCATACTACCCTGCAAACCAATTCTAGCTACATTTATATTCTCATTTTTAGCCTTGCTCTACACTCTCACCAATGTGGGATCCAACTACATCAAGTTGGCTAGTAGTGATGCCAACCCTAATCTCCTCAAGATTGTCAGCAACAATCTCAGACAGTTAACCATATCCAAGCTTGTCCATAATGCCTAATCTAATGTGATGATTGTTTGCTCCACTACCGAGACTTTCTATGACTTCAAACTTATCTTAAAAGCTCATGATGAGGATGCTGAGATTTTCCTAGCAACAGATCGTTTCCTCCATCCCTGAAGCAACTTTTGGTTTTAACTTCAGGGTCGGTTTATGATAACATATGTCTGTTTATGTAGCTTTTCCATCATTTTAGCTCAGAACCCTCTAATTCATCGTTTCTCCCATCTACCAGAAATGCCAGAGTGCTGCCTACGCTTGTCTGTCACTTGTCTAACTAAAACTCTCAAGCTGGTGCTATTGACTGTCTTGGCAAGAACATGCACTTTTCAAGGATCATAAAATTGAACTCTATTTTAGAACTAAACCTAAACCAACTGCCTATTATCCCTACACTCAGCTCCTTTGTCCTAAAGCTGAAACTAAAATAACCATTCAAAGATGGATGAACTAACTATAACTTGAGATTCACGCAGCTTAAATTTAAGACTCTCAGGTGAAGAGATTTTAAATCTTTCAGTTACTCTGCTACTCCATTGACTTCTCACTTGGACTCTCTTCACGCTCACAAGGCCAGGGTTTACCACATATAACTTAAAGTTTTGCGTCTTTATTTACTACTGAGTACTTAAACTATGTGTTACATGTTCAAACTAAAACTATAATTGTCACCCCAGTTGAGGCTTAGAGGGGGAAGTATTAAGGTTTTTAAAGTAGGCATATAACTTCAGCTTTGTCTTTTGATTTCAAAGTTTTTAGGCTATCTTGGCCTATATTTTATCTATTTATTTATGGTTAATGCATAATGTTCTTAAGGCCCCAAAATATTATTGATACTAATTTAAATAGCACCAAACCATTTATAACGCCAAAGTGTCTTGTTAAACAAAATCAATATGAATCACCATTCAGTGATTCACTAGCTAATAGAAATCAAGGCTTTATTTTATCCTGTATCTCCTTAACCCTAACACTATTTTATCTATTATACCTCTCTACCTATTTGGTAAAATGCCTTTTACTAATATAAAGGTCTATAATAGTAAACTTTAACCCTTTTTTCAGATTTACTTCTGAACTCAAGTCAAACCTGACATAATGTATAAGGAAAATTCTCTAATTCCAAGGGTCTAACCACGCTGAGAGCATACCCTATTAAAGACTATAAATATACTAATTGTTTAAATAAAATATGCTTAATTCTAACTTTCTTATGAGGGTTCTGCAAAGTGCATATTGTTACCTTAGCAAAAAAATAATTTTGCTAATAAGAGTCATTATGATATCCTCCCTAATAATAAAAGTTTTACTAAGAAGTGGGTAGATTTAATTTGACTCATAATCATCTTACTTTAAAGGGCTTCAGCCAAAAAATAAAAAAATTCCAATATTTATAGTAAATTATACATAAATGCTTAAATCTTATTCAGAAAATGCTAGAAAATGTCTGATGTCAGATCCCCCGCTGACTGTCCCAGTGTGGGGCAGCAGTGAAACTCCCCCCTCCATTTTCTGTCCAACAGAAAAACGCGCTCAGATTGGCTTGCCCAGTCATTTCAAACCCTTAGGGCGATTTGTTCCTCCCAATGATCTTGACGCCCATCTCGCTAAACCCAAGTGGTGCCCCGCTGCCCCCTGGTGCTCCCCTGGAGCAACATGCATTTTGGCCTTAGGGTTTAATATGGGAAATTATTCCCCTATGATGACCAAGCCATTATCAAAATTGGCTCAGGAGGTGATGACACCAGCCTGTTTCATAGACTTCCACCCCTATAAGGGGTACTTTGATCTCAGCTTCCCCTGTGAAGCTGATGCAGCCACTGCGACAACAGTGCCATTAATTTTTAATAATATTCCCCTCCCAACAACTCAGACCCAGCTCCCAACGGACACCACCCTGGTGGTCCAGTTCGCTAGTTTGCCCACCCACCTCCCCCCTGAAGTGCTCCACCAGGAGCTGATGGAAGGTTTGGCAGCCTATGGCGCCAACCCCATCTTGCGATTTGTGGTTCCAAATGGGGCCAAACGCCTTGCTGGGCCTCAGGCATATGCCACGATCAGCCCTGAATTTACAAAGGTTTCTTTAGCAATTCCCCCTCATGCCACCATCCTATCTGCCCCCGACCATTCATTCTGGGCCCGCGTTGAAGGCGGATGGACGATTTTTCCATCCTGTTTTGAGTTAGATTACTCAAAACATAAATGCCCATACTCAGAAACTTCCACCAACGCCGAAAGGTTTCTCAACACCCACCAATCCACCGCCCACCCCACACCAACTCTAACATGGGGTATTATCCTACCTTCCCATCCTCCAATGCCTGATGCTGCAGCTGCACCTGCAGCCACTAATCAGCATCCACCTTGCCCCAATGCCACAAATAATTCATCCAACCAAACATTGGATTGGATC
Source organism: Massospora cicadina (assembly GCA_022478985.1). Lineage (NCBI taxonomy): Eukaryota > Fungi > Entomophthoromycota > Entomophthoromycetes > Entomophthorales > Entomophthoraceae > Massospora > Massospora cicadina. The sequence goes on along the minus strand of JAKSZP010015921.1, from coordinate 11,855 downwards.
CCAGTTTGATCCCATACATCCACAAATGAATCAAACAAACCTCACCGTATGCTGATTCCCCAATCCAATTCAACTAAAATCCATGGGAATTATTGGATGAAATTGAAGAATCAGGGAACATCAATGAAGAACTGACGCTGCAACTTGAGCGGCTTTGTAACGCAGAATGGGATGCAAAATTCCCACCTTAGAAATATGTCCCACAACCTAACGCCAAACTGTTTTACAGCGACCACCAGCTTACAGTAGAAGCAGCCACCACACCAGATTGCCATCCGCTTTGCAAAGCTGCCGCCAAATCTGTGGCTGCACTTGCAGGAGGAATTCCACCTCACGTCATTTCCATAAATATTACTCCACAAAGTAAGATCAACATGAAAACTTTACACAAAAATGTCACTGAAGCCATCCAGAACGTGATAACAGTAGCACGGAATCCAAAAGCAAAAATAACCTGAACCACCATTGCCACGTTTGTTAAATTCCCAGATGCCTGCCTCAAAGCTGAAGATGCTTTGGGCAAATACATCGTTGGTATAATGATGGCTGGCAACTATTTGGAAGTTCCAGTCATCAAGGATATTGAACTCCATGCTGCCGATGCCCCCACACCCTTACTATCTGCCTTAACACGCACCTTACTCTGGAATGAGATGTATGCAGCCGAAGATGAGCTCTCTGATCCCCCTCCTCATCCACCATGGAGGGATAGTAGTATTCGCTGCCCACCTGGTTGGATATTTTGTTAGGTACGATTCAATTGATACATCCATTTTTGGGCATTTTGTTTGAATTGTTAGTTTTATTTTATTATGATTTTAGTTTTAGTTTGGTAATGTCCATCCCCTGGTCAGCTTACCTCGGTTAAATAAAATAAACAATGGGTTAAGGTGATTAGTTGAGGATTATATGGCACAGTCATCATGCCAGCCTCAGCTCACTTAACTTTAGAGGCTGACTCGCTGCTCAGGGGATCTACTCAGCACAGATTAGGCACCAGAAAACCTTCGCTAACATCACAAAAGTTCTCACTAATCAAACCCTCCTCAGATGCTACCCCTTTTTGCATCTACCGCTTGGATAACTTGTTCAAGCTCTTGGCAAACCTTTTGACACTCTTGGACAATCTTGACGTGCGTTCGCCTTTGTGACTCTATGGGAACTTTTTAAACTACTTCCTCAGCATTATTAGCACCAAGATATCCTTGGCAGAGTGTCTTCTTCAAAATAAGTTATCAGACTGGTTAATGGTGACTAATTCAGATTGTCAATCCCAGACTGGTAGAGATGACTATATTTAGATAAAACACAAGTTAAGGCAAATATTATAAACTTAAGATTCTGTAGAAAGGTTTTCTGTTAGAATAAAAAATGAAGTTAATTATGCTTCAAGGAGATTCAAGATATAAATGAATGTGATATTGTGAATATAGGAACCTTTTAGGTTTAATATGAGGATTTTCAAGCTCCTCTAGTCAGAAGGCGTCTGACTTCTGCTTTAGCTTCTTCACTCATTTGTGTCAATTTCTGTATGCGCGAGCTCTGTCTTGCTGTAATTACCCCTGAACCTAGATGTTCAGAGGTTTTTGTGCTAAGTCCAACTTCTGAGTTTGGCTCATTATACTTGCTTTAAAAATGGGTTGATTTCCAAATTCCTAGATATGTGTCTTGACATTGGTTTTGTTCAATGACGCTCCTATGATGCGCCTCACATTATGGCTTCAAGACACTCTGGAAAATGGTTGACTTCCCAATTTGGTAATTTGCTTGTTTGTACTTTTGATGCTTTTGCCAGTGTAATTTGGCCTACTTAATGGGGTGTCATTGGTGGGATTTAAATTATTTTAAACCTCTGAAGGTATAAAAGGGGGTCAAATTTATATTGATTTTGGGAAGCTTCACCATCCACAATAAACTGTTTTTCTAAGGTGAAGTGAGAAATTATTTCACATGACGTCTGAATTGCTAAAAATTATTTAGCTAATCAGAGTCTATAATAGGCCTCTTTCATTCCCATCTGTGATGGCCTAGGAGACAGTCTCGCCACCAGTTTGGGGTTATTGTTATGCTAATTACACTGGTTGAGGACTGACCGGAAGCACCACACATGGTCTCATCTGTGAAACTCCCACTTCCAAGACAAAATCTGGGAAAATCTTGAAGGTACCAGGCATGGACTCCGTTAAAAACAATGTTAGCATCATCATCACAAATGGAGTATTCTGCTCCTCTCTTAGTTAAGATGGTTGTAGACCCATTCCAGGTGGACTATAGTTTCTTATGTAGTATTCCTATCAGATGGTATAACAAACTCATATCTCCAATGCTGAATTTGAGTAACTTGGTTCATCTCTAAAACTCTCTTTGGCTAGGAAAGAAACTATCTTTAATTTTTCTTGAAGCTTATAACTGAATTCTGACCAACTCTTCAGTTAACTCCATATGGTAAAATCCAGGTGATATTTTTCTTCTAAATTCTGTTATGGTAGGTATCAGAAGGGTAGGTAAAAAGAATCTCACTCATACAGGGTCTTAAAGGGGGACATAACAATCACTTGGTGGTAACCTAACTGGTAAGCCAACACTGCTGATGGGAGAAACTGGTCCCACTTCGACTTGTAGTTTAAAGTCAACTTCTTTTAGATTCCTGCTAGTTTTCTGTTGACTCTTTTTAACACTTCTGTTGGAGAATAAAGAGTAGGGGGTTTTGAACTGTTGTTTCACCACTACCATATCCATCAGTTTTTAAACCACATCTGAGATGAAGTTTTTGCCATTATCAGACAAGAGAGTTTGAGGGCATCCGTGTTTTTTAATCACCTGGTTTTACAAGTAACTGGCAGTGGAATTCGTGTTATGTTTTGACCACAGAAACTTAAATAAATAAACGAAGTGGTGAATTGCCACTAGGATGTACTTGGCGCCGCAAGATGCTGTTGGCAATGGTCCCACCACGTCAATAGAGACATTGCTGAACGGTGCAGTGAGTGGAATGGGCGTAAATTTGAATCTCTTTTTCTGTGGGTAAAAATGGCACAGGGTACACACAACTCTAATGCTTATTGTAAAACTACAGGCATGAATTCCAAACAAAATATCTCCTTTAGTAAGCCAACTTCTTTTGAAATTGTCCATGGCCCAATGCTTGTGAGCTTCCATCAATATCCCATATGATCACTGGTACAAATGTGGTGGTACCATTTGTCTTGAACTTTCTTTTGCAAATTTCCATTGACACGCCAGGTGACATTAGAACAACTGCGCAGGACGCCTTGACTTCTCCTGTCTCGTCCTGCCAAGATTATTCAGGGAGTCAGATAAGGTCATACATGTGATTGCTCTCTGGCGCCTGCAGTTGGAACATAGGTAGTCTCAATAAACCATCTGCATTGAGATGTTTATCTCCTGATTAAAGTGAGATTTCATAATCATAACCTTGCAGAAGGACAGACCCAGAGGGTAAGGCGTCCATCTGGATCCTTCATGTTTCTTAGACAACATAGCGACGCGTGATATGTGACTACTTTGAAATGTACCCCCTAAAGATAAGGTTTAAAGTGCTTGATTTCTCTGAATTACTGCAAGTTAATTGCGTTCAGTAACTGTGTAATTCTTTTCTGCTTTGCTAAATATTTTGGATTAGTACTAGATTGGATGATCTATTTATTTTTGTCTAGTTGTGCTAATATTGCACTAAGTCCCACATCACTGGCTATAGTGTACAACTAGAAGGCCTTATTGAAGTATGGATATGCCAAGATTGGTGATTCTACTAAATATGCCTTAAACTCTGGGAATGCCTGCTCATGCTATAGTATCCATTCAAACTTTGTCTCTTTAGTTAGAAGGTAGGTAAGGGGAACAGCTAAGTCCTCGAAATGGGGATGAACTGTCTGTAGTACCCCACTATTCCTAGGAACACTTGAACGTCCCTCATACTCATGGGTGGCTCCATTGCCACTATTGTGTTCACTTTTCCATCTTAAGTCTTATTTCAGACAGGATGATTTTGTTCCCCAAAAACTCAAGTTGCTTCTTATGGATCTTTTTTTCTTCTTTTCAGATTCCAAGTTAGAATCATATAGCCGCTTAAAGGCCTCTTTAGAGGTGCTGCAGATGTTCTTGAAAAGTGTGGCTAAACACTGAACTGCGGACTAGTATATTAGCATACTTGATAGCTTAAGATTGGTGAAAATGAGATCCATCGCTTGTTTAAAGGTCGCAGGGTATTACAGAGTTCCTGCAGCATCTTTGTGGGTTCAAAAAACTCTTGGATGCTGATTAAGGCGAATTTCTCATAGACCTCAGAAAAGAGCTCCAATTCCCAGCAGCCACTGGCTAGGTCCATGGCCAAAAAGAATTTAGAGCTGTCCAGGCGCTTCAAAGCATCATCATTACATGTCAAAGGGTATGAGTCCTTCTTTGTAATCTCTTTTAGGCGGAGGTAATCCATGACAACCCTATGAGCCCCATCTTTCTTGCATACCCACAGCAGAGGATATGTCCATGAGCTCATGGAAGGATAGATTAGTCCAGCTTTAGCTAGCTGATTGAACTCTTGTGCAATCACTGCATCCTCTGTATTTGAATGGCAGTAAGGTTTGGACTTGAAGGGGATTGCTGATACGTTGTCCATCTAATGGATTTCCCCTTTACACAGTCCATAGTCTTTGGGCAAGTGCTGAAAATATCGTTGAACTCTTCCAAAAGTTTGTTTAACTCTTTTCTGGTACTTGAGGGGTTACATCTACAAACCCAAGTGCATCAAAACATCCAACTGCATCTATGGACTCAATATCTGGGCAACTGGTATTGTGAACCAGTGCCACAACTTGTCCCTTTTCACCTTTGATTGGTTGTGTGGTGATGTTACCCAGAGAAAGGCTTAGATTTCAAGAGTAGGTAGTATCATAGAATCCTGGTAATCCTCTAGGGTCTTGCTCTCATATTCCATCTTGACTGTACACTTCCAATATGGTGCTAGGAGGAATCTTAATGATAGTTGATAAGTTCATTCTTCTTTAGTCCCCTGGTCGAATTTCTATGCTTTCATTTGCACTCAAGGGGGTACCTTCTTCAGTACTCACAGTAGGTGGTAACTTTTTTACATCCTACTCCTTTAAGATTTGATGAATTGTACAGATTGAATGGTCTGTTTCAACCAAGTTTTTACGCTGTTTCCGAGGTTTAATGTCCTCATCCTTCAACACCAGGGGGATTTGGTAGCTTAGAATGCTAACTGTGCTTATAGTGAAGTCAATCTTTGCCTCAAAATCTAGAAGAAACCGGTTCCTAATCAGATGGTTGTAGTGTTCGTTAAGCCAACACTACTGCAGGAGCCATCAGGACTATGCACCCAAATCATAAAGATAAAGCAGAATAAGCTCTTAAGGCGTGAGTGATGTTAGATCTTGCATACGGTATTCACATTGTAGCCAATGTCAAACAGAAAATTTAGCTTCTTTATAAATTTGGATTAATAATGTTCACTGGATCCCCGTTGTCCAGTACTGCCAGTATGCGCAACTTCTGTATGATAACCTCCATCTTTGTTACTCTCTTGACGAAGGGTATTCCAGTGGGTAGAATTTCAGTGGAGGAGTCCTTAAATTGCTTCAAAGTAACAGCGTTTGTATTGGTATTGATAGTGTTATTACCGTCTGGTAGCACATTATTAAAAGTTAGACGCAACCAACTGCTCTCCTTCTTCAATGGAATTGATCACTAATGTAAGTTTTTATGCCTATAACAAATAGGTATTTTTTAATTCTTATCCTTCAGCACTCTGAACTCTCAATCTAGACTGAACAGTTACTGTGCTGGGAGACTCTAACACATGGTAACCCACACTAGCCAAGTCTTCATATTCATGGTCATACTGACCTTCAATGTGGAGATCCATCCAATTTAAAGTATTAGGTGTATCCTCTGATGGTGTTTGCTCCTTGATTTTAGCTGTAACTAATGAATAGGATTAAGCGAAGCTCCCATGTTAGCTATATTTATGGCATTTAATTCTAAACTGGCAAGCGTTCAGGTGGTTTGTTAATCTTTTCCTGGGGCTTTTCACCCTTATCATTGGCAATATAAACGGCCTTACTGACTCGTTGAAGGGGTGGTGTATGTTTCATTAACTTACATCATATCAGTACCCCCCTGTACATTATGTAGCACCTCTTTGATGCTTTAAGGGTCAAAGCACTCTTAACCCCAAAGTAATATGCATCTTTTGATTAGGATGAATCTCCAGGGAGCTTAAAAACGGTTTTGGAGGTGGGCAGATCCTTTGCTCCTGTTGTCCATAATTTCTGGGCCATTAGTAGAAAAGAGAAGCACAATTCATGACTGACTCATTTGTCCATCTTAATCAACAGAAACTATCACTTTATTTCGGACATCTTGTTCACTTCTGAACTCGGAAAGTAAGATTCTATTGACTTCAAATCAAAGATAATACAGGTCTCAAGATCGCACTGAGGATCTTTTTAGCCTTGCAGCTCAAGCATCCTTATACGTGGCGAGCTTTATGATGATTACTAGAGCCATCCATGCTATTTTTGTACATTTGGAGAAAACCGGAAATTGTCCACTCTCTAGGTGTGTACATGGATTTTAAATATGGTTTAAAGTTTAGATCCTCTTCTAAAAGGTACAGCGCTCATCATAGTTTGCTGAGTACAAGTACTGAATGGTTGTTGTGCACATCTTTAAGTGTTCATTCAGGTACCTCCATTCAAGTTATAGGTCAAGTAGACGTAGTCTCTGTAAAGTGTGCATTAAGGCCTTAAGATCTTTGATACTACTGTCTCTAGCAGCAGCATGTTATGGTGCTCCAAATGCTCTCCATATTCATTAGAGTAGTGATGGCTTCGCCATTCTCTTTCTCAAGGTATACAATTCTCTTTTTTAATTTCTTGAGAATAAAATCCAGTTTAATAATTGATGAGGGTCCTCTCACTATGGGTAGTGAGGTAATTCAAGCTCTCTTAGTAGTCTTCTTAACACGCTCAAGATTAAATTTACAAATTGTGCACTTTTAAATTCCAGGATATGGAGTATAGTATGGTTGGTATTCTCCTCCCTCACCAGGAGCTCAATGGAACCCTCACCGCCTTCTTTGTGATACACCTCTTTATTACGAATATTTATCAGTTTGCCCAGAAGAACTATCATGATCATCGCTAGGGCCTGATGGTGCCACCCTAGTAGCGAGCACCAAAGTCAGTGTGGCAACCTTGGCTCGCTTAACTTTAGAGGCTGACTTGCTGCTCAGGGTATCTAATTCGTACATAATAGGCACTAGACAATTTTTGCAACATCACAACAGTTCTCACTAAAGAATTTCCTCAGATGCTACCTATTGGTGAATCAATTTCTTGGTTAACTTGTTTGCGCTCTTGGCAAACTTTTTGACACTCTTGGACAATATTTTCATGCGGTGGATTTGTGACTCAATGAGAAACTTCCAAACTACTTCCTCAGCGTTATCAGCGCCAAGCATTATTGACAGAGTGTCTTCTTCAAAAAAATTAATCATCAACTGCTACTAGTGATTAATTCAAAATGGTTAATCCCAGACTAGATACTGGTGACTAATAGCTTGATATAACACTAGTTAAAGAAAAAATGATAAATTTAAGACTATGTAGAAAGGGTTTTACTAGAAATAAAAGATGAAGTTATTTATAATTCATGGGGAATCAAAGATATAAATAAATGTGATATTGTAAAACACTGGAAAATTTTAGTGTTTTGATAAGAGATTTTTAAGATCATCTAGTCAGAAGGCGTCTTGATAATGCTTTTTCTTCTTCACTCATTTGTTTTAATTCCTTTATGTGCAAGCTCTGACTTGAGGTTGTTACCCCTAAGCTTGGATATTTAGGGGCCTATGTGCTAGGTACCGCTTATGGGATTTGGCTCATTATACTTGCTTACAAAATGGGTTGATTGCTAAATCTGGTAATATACACCTTGACATAGGTTTTGTTCAATGGCGCTCTTACAAAGAGCCTCACATAGTGGCTTCAAGCCGCTCTGCTCTTTGAATGAATGCCTAATTTTGTAATATGCTCATTTGTATTTCTAATACTTCTAACAATGTAATTCGGTTTTCTCATCAGGACGTCATTGGTGAAAATAAATCATTTTGGCCCCATGTAGGTATTAGAGGGGGTCAAATTTAATATGAATTTTGGGCGGCGTTATCATCCAAATTGAACAAATCTATCAAGCCAGCAGGAAGAGAATTATTTCGCATGGCATCAAAACTTGGATGAAAATTAGTTAGCTTATTGGAACCTATAAACTGGCCTCTTTTGCCCACATCTGTGATGCCGTGGGTGCCAGTTTCACCACCAATTTAGTGTTTATTGTTTATACTAATTCCACTGGTTGAGGACTGACCAGAAGCACCACTCATGCTCTCGTCCACAACAGGTATTTTGGGGGTTATTGGTGAAGACAATACCATATGCTTAGTAAACACCAAATTCAACATAACCCACCATTTGACCAAACATAGGGGTCAATAAATTGACTGCAGCTAGTAATAGATTTATTGGTTGGGAGTTGGCATCTCGACACTTTGGTGAATCCACTTAAAACATTTAGTGTGAGCCCTGTTAATATCTGCCCTTTGGAGAGGTCTTTGAGTGTATATATTAGCAAAGTTTTCTTTATGATCAAAAAGTCCCTTCCAGATGTGTTAAAGCTTGCTCATTGTCAAATCCATGGTTATCATAGTAGAACACTTGCTCACCTACACTGAGGAAAGGCAAAATGTCAATTCCAGGCGTTGCGCTCTCTACATCTTATTTTTAGGAAACGCACTAGAATAAACCTTGGTTTGGAGGTAGATCAACGTTTTGGTGAGTTTTTCTAAGTATTCCTGGAATCATTCCCTACTCATGAACACAGGATTATAAGATCAGAGTTCATGCGGGTTTTCACTTGTACAGGAGTTAAAATATTGATCTTCCTGCAGATAAGTGGAATGTGATATTGTTTGCGAAGATGAAGGAAGGAAGGAGATATAATGGACACTCTGCCTAGCAGCAATCTTTGCAGAATGCCAACTTAAGTACCTTAGACCTGTACACCATATTATTAATTTTGGGATGGTAGGGCATTGACAGGACCTTAAAAATTCCATCAAATCATTAAGCTTGGTGATTACTTGAGAAGTGAATTTAGTGCTGTTCTCCAAAAAGGAATTTGATGCACCCATGTTTATAAATGATATTTTCAAAAATATAAAATCTTCCAGTCATCAGGTCCCCCAGATCTCTGATCAAGTTAGCTTTGACTAAAAGTAAGATGGTCAATAACTATAATAATATGTTTGGTATAGGATTTGATCTGATGTTGGAATTCTGGCTTTGAGATGCTCACGGTGCTTTATTAAAAAATTTGAACAAAATAACGGGGTAAGAGTATCTAGAATATCCGCTGCTATTATAAATTTGAGGGTTTTATACCATTTTTGAATAAAAATAAGAAGATTTAATAATAGTAAAAGTTTGGTTTCATAAGGTTTTTAGTAAGTTCCATGGGGGTCAAAAAGTGAAACCTATTGTAATATTGCTGCTTAGTATTTGAAGCAGCTTGAGGCTCAAAGTGAGAGGGGAATGTGAAATTCAATATATGCTTTGAGTGGCCTAATCGGGAAATATCAATGTTAAACCTATTAGAGCTCTTAAACCCACCTTGCTTCAACTTGACAACATATGTTGGGTCAATACCAGGTAAGATGAATCTGTGAGGCAAGGATTTAATATATCAAACAATCATTTGATCAGGAAAATAACTGCTCCTGTGAGACCCCCTTTAAGACTATAAACAGGGATGGTCTCCGCGTAGATGCTTAAACTAAATTGTAAATGGGACAGGGAGGACCCTTGGAACAACTCCTTTTCTTCCACCAAAGGCTAAGAGCAACCCTACCCTCAACAATAAGGTTATTTGGCTGAGAAGTGGGGTTGGAAGTATTACCTCAACTTAAAGAATTTCACTGAGAATTGGCCTGAATTTTTTGGCCGGTATTATCCATATTTAAGACCAGAACATTTTTACTACAAAATCAGACATGTAATTGTCTGACAGTTGTGGGTGAGATTAAGATGCAATCTAATTAACAACATAACAATGGAGATCAATTGTTTTAAAAGATATTAAAATCAATAGAGAAATGAACCCCTAAATGATTGATTAAAATCCAAAAGTTTTTATGAATCTGCAAATTTACCTGAAAAACGCTGATTCACTGGAAAAAGATTTTTTTGGAGGTCACTGGATATCGCCGCTTCAATCAAGGAAGACCATGTAAACCACACACTTTATTATTCCGCCGCACCATGCAGAGAATCTCCTTACCCAACTCAATTTTTTTTAGTACTAGATGGTCCCAACCCAAGGGGGGGATTCATCGATGTACCCAACTCAATCTTGATTTTTACCAAAGTCTAACTTAGATGATCCTGATTGCCTCTAATATTATTAATAACTCCAATTTAAAATCAGGAAAATTACATCTTCTACTATTTTTAAAATTTCTTAGTCCAATTCAAAATTACCTGCTTAAGGAAAGCAGAGATTTTATATTGGTCCAGCGAATCTGCCATGAGATTTTCCTTGCCCCTGCCAGAGTTAAGCTAAGAAATTTTTCCAAGAGTCAAAGAAAACTACAAAAGATACGTGGGTGCTACAATGAATAATATTTATGTAGCTTTGAAGAACAAACCTTTAAGTATCTTTTTTTTTAGTACTAGATGGTCCCAACAAACCTTTAAATATCTTGAAAATTCCAAAAATGTATCTAAATTAGCTTCCTATGGTGGTTAGTGGCCCCACAACATCAATCAACATGGTGCAGAAACCAAAGTTTGACTTAACCAGTTAATTAAAAATGAACTTATAATATGGTGTTTTTACTTGGCACTTTCTTACAGCGATCAGTAACTTCGTGGAGATTGAAGTGCATTAATAACCAGTAGTAGTTCTGTTTCAATTGGAAGTATATCTTCTTAAATCCTCTATAGCGCATGGCTTTGTGAGCACCAATGATCAGATCCGTGCACTTAGTTGGTGATGGTATAAGTTTTGCGGTCTTCTATTATGTACAGAGTTTTAATCATTGGTGGCAAAGTTTTTCAATATTCAAAATAAAAAACGATATAATTCTACTGATTTGCTGTCATATCGACTTCTCAGCAATTTGTCATAGAGGTAATCTGCCATGTTGGCAGTCAATGCAATGGTAGGGCGTTGAGACGTTTTATTAGCACTTTAAAGTTTCACGTTAGGGTGATGTTAGAACTCAAAGCCATAAATTGCAACTTCAGAATCCAGCGGGCTAGGTGTCCTTATGGATCCTCAAGCTTCTGTACTTATCTAAGTGAGAAGTGGTCAGTTGCCACCTTGATGTGAAATTCTTTAATGTAGATTTATTTGAGGTAAGATGATCAGGGGATGAACATTATCAAAACAGAAAAGCCAAATAAGTGAACTGAAAACACAAACCAACCACACTAAATGAGCGGCGAAACACAAAAAAATGATAAACCAACCAGCCAGGAGGAACAGCGGTGAGCCGCTTATCCCACCATGGCGGAAGAGGAAGGTGGATCAGGGGGCTCATCCTCAGTATTGGGGTCCTCCTCATAGGAAAGAGTGTGGGCTATGGTGGAGAGGAATGGTGTGGGGTGATTGGTGACATGTGGGTTGAGATATCTGATGATTGGTTAATCGTTGTAATTATCTTCAGCAAAAATTGCACCTAAGTACTTGGATAAGCATTGTTCCACATGTAGGCGGATAAAAAGAAGCTGGGGTAACAAAGTGGCGGTAGTGCGGGT